>JAJIBD010025532.1:0-56212 GCA_021461705.1 Cryptotis parvus | reverse complement strand
GGAGGAAGAGAGCGGCATGGAATGCCATCAAAGGCATCGAAGAAATAGCTAAAAAGACAAATAACCTCCGGCTCTGGGCACATCTCTTTGACTCCACCATTCTCCCTGCATTAACATATGCCTCAGAGACCCGGGCCCTAGGAAAGCAGGATGAGAATGCTATTCGGGTCTCCCAGAGAGGCATCAAAAGAGCTATGCTTGGAATATCACACCTCACTCAAGTGAGAGAGGAAATCCGGAGTTCTGACCTCCGTCGCTATTCCAGAATTAGGGATGCTGTCTCGTTTGCCAAGACATCGAAACTCAGATGGGCTGGACATGTAATGCGATTTGGAGACAACCGCTGGACTAGAGCCATTACTGACTGGATCCCACGGGATGTCATAAGATCACGTGGCTGCCCACCTACAAGATGGTCCGACTTCCTTGTAAACACCCTGAAGGAATGGTTTGAGGCTCTTCATATTCCTGAATCAACCAGATGCCATTGGGCTACATTGGCATGTGATAGGGTCCAATGAAAATGTTACTGGCGCCCCGCGAGCAAATCAATGAATAACGGGATTCAAGTGATCAAGTGATCAAGTGGTAAATGACCCCTGTATAAGAACTGTGTGCAAAATAAGTAAAGGAAGAAACATGGAACCTCTTGGTATCTGTATTGCATAACACCCAATTGGAGAGAGAGGCAGAAAGAAGAAAAATATCTATCATAATGACAGTCTGGGGGACAGTGGGTGGGGCGTGGCAGGAGGGCAAAGGGGCACTTTGGCAGTGGGAAACACGCTGGTGGAGTAATGGGTGTTGGAACAGTGTGTGACTGAAACCAATAATGAACAGTCTTCTAACTGTATGGGGTGGTGACTCAATCAAATACATTTTTAAAATATCACTGCTAAACCCTAGTCCTGGGCACTCCAGGACTAAACCAGGTCAGCTGCATGCAAGGCAAGCACCTGAAGTGCTGTACTGTCTCTCTTGCTCATAAATTAATTTCAACTACTTCCTATCTCCAAAACATCAATGGGGCCTGGAAACCATTTTGACCCAATACTTCTTGCAATACTATTTCCATTTTTTTAGCTTCTTCAAATGCCCTGTTATTAGATCCAAATATAAATATCTGCCTATGTCCAAATGATTAAACATACCTGAGCAGTCTTGTGGTCTGTTAAAAGTCCTGGATACTTTGGTACTGATCTTCCACCTAGTGCCTTTCCTTCTTTTAAAAGATGGTCTCCTTCAGTCTCCATTCTGGAATCAAAGTCCAACAATTAAATAAATAAATAAATAAATACATATATAAATAAATACACAAATAAATGTGGTCTAGACTGCAAGTCAGGCAGGGTACCCAACCTCTCCCTTGCCTTTTAACCTTTCCCTCTTCTGTGCATCTTCTCTGGCAACTTTCCTCATTGCATGTCATTACCATTCTTTCAGAAAACTTTGTCTTTGGAAAAAATTCTCAGTATACCCAAAGAATTCCCAGACAAATTTCCACTTTCTCCTTAATAAATTGTTTCTTGGTTTTTAGTCATTTATATACCACGTCCATATTTTTGACAATATATACTGGCAAAAAAAATGCCACTGGCATTTTTTCACACTTAAACCTGAGGCAAAAAAGAGAGTCCATATTGGGAGCTCCAGTGATAACACAGTGTGTAGAGCACTGGCCTTGAATATGACCAACCTGAGTTCAATCCCCAGCATCCCACAGAATTAGAAGCTCTGGTTATTATGTTTACCAATAGGTCCTTAATTTTATTACCATGTACAGGTGAGTGTGGCCTAAAACAGAGTTTCATTTTAATGAATAAAATGATAGGTGCCAAGAAGCAGCATCTAAGACAAATTAGATATTTTAAAATTATTTCATCTTTTACTGTGCACCCAAGGATATAAATAAATTGAACCAAATGGGACAACCAATCATTTTTCCTCCTTTCCATAGTGAGGGGTAGGTATAAAGAGGTGGAAGATATGTTATTAGAACAAACTGGTGTTGGAATGAGGGGCAGGGGGAAGGAAAAGGGAACTTCCTGAACTTTTGGGAAACCAATAAAATCACTCGCTGGGTGTCTATCAGAGTTACACAGTACTGTTGTCAGGTAGGATTTTTCCTTCCCATTCCTTTCCACTGTCAACTCCTTTCCCCTCAATTCTCAGAGGAGTCAAAGTCAGCATAACATGAGATAAAAAAGACGAGATAGGAGCCAGTGATAGGAGAAAGGGTAAGAATGTTAGTCTTTGGCCTACCTGTTGTACACTTTAAAGAGTGAAGCAGCATGAAGAAGAAAGGGGAGAAGTTTTTCCTTTGCAGCATGTTTGGGGCATCAGTATTGGGGGTTTGGGAGAGTTGGTCATAACCTATGTACTCAGAGGTCGTTTCTGGTTCTATGCTCAGAAGTGACCACTAGCAATGCTCAGGGAATCATATGTGATACTGAGGACTGGATAGGGGATTAGCTGCATGCAAAGCAAGCAACTAACATCCCCTGCCCACCTCAACAATTGCTCTAGCCCTCGGGGTTCCAGTATTTAAACTGTATTGGTTCCCTCTAATTACTCAGCCAATGCTGCTCTTTTTAAACTATATAAAGGACAGAGTCTTTATATTATATGACAGTGTATATGAAAATGAAATATGAAAATATGAAATGTTCATGATTATCCCAGGAAAAAAGTAGGTCTAAAAGAATTACTTGCTTGGTTTCAAAAGAAAATATATTTTTTCCATTTACTCTTTATAAATGTTCTTGCTTTTCTGCATATTGCATGGTTTGTGTTAATGAAAACTCTGCAATATCCTTTAGGCTTTATGCCCAAAGTTGTGTATGTGCATGAGTGCATCGTATCACCAATAGAGAAAGAGGATTAAAATATAGAGAGTTTTTATTACTCAGAAGTAATAAAAATACTTAGTAATAAGTATTACTTCTGAGTAATAAAAATACCAGCCACCAGTGCTATTTAAAGAATTAGAGACTTGGTAGAATTTGGTAGAATTGGTAGAATAGATTTGGTAGAATATACCTATGAACAGAACTTGTATTTTTCTTAATTCAATTAAATTTTAATTAGTTTTTTGAAGCATGACTTACCAAATTTTAGGAATATAGTTTTATGCATTTTGGCAACTGCACATATTCTTGTTATTATTACCACAATAAAAGTTAGACTACTGGTATTACTTCTCCAAACTTGCTTATCTTCTTTGTGGATAATTCTCACTCCTTCCCTCAATTTCTGGTGATCAATAATGTAATTTTTCTTCCAAATAGTTTTATCGTTTCTATAATATATAAAAGGAAGCCAGAATGGGGAGAATCAACATTGTCAAAATGGTAATAATCCCTAGAGCTATGTACAGATTCAATGCAGTCCCTGTAAGGATACCCATGACATTCTTCAAAGAAATTGACCAAAAACTTCTGAAATTGGTATGGAACAGTAAACCCCCAAGGATAGCTAAAGCAATCCTCGGGAAAAAGAAGATGGGAGGCATCACCTTTCCCAACTTCAAACTGTACTACAAGGCAGTAGTAATTAAAACATCATGGTATTGGAATAAAACAGACCTGTGGACCTATGGAATAGAATTGAGTATCGTGATACCCAACCTCAAACACATGATCATGTAATCTTTGATAAAGGTACAAAGAGTCCAAAATGGAGTAAGGAAAGCCTCTCCAACAAGTGGTGTTGGGGAAACTGGGCAGCGACATGTAAAAAATGAATTTGGACATGTGTCTAACACCATGCACAAAAAATCAGATCAAAATGGATTAAAGATCTCAATATCAGACTTGAATCCATAAAGTACATTGAAGAAAATATAGGGAAAACCCTCCACGACATTGAAGCTAAAGGCATCTTCAAAGATGAAACATCACTAACAAAGCAACTAGAAGAAAAGATAAACATATGGGACTACATGAAACTAAAAAGCTTCTGCACCTTGAAAGAAACAGTGACCAAGATAGAAAGACAGTCCACAGAATGGGAAAGAATATTCACCCAATACACATCTGATAAGGGGTTAATATCCAGGATCTATCAGGCACTGGTAGAACTTTATAAGAAGAAAAAAAACAACCCCATCAAAAAATGGGGAGAAGAAATGAACAGAAACTTCAGCAAGGAAGAAATTCGAATGGCCAAAAAACATATAAAAAAATGCTCATTATCACTAATCATCAGAGAGATGCAAATCAAAACAACAATGAGATACCACTTTACACCACAGAGACTAGCACATATTCAAAAGAGCAAGAACAACAAGTGCTGGCGTGGATGTGGGGAAAAGGGGACACTCATCCATTGTTGGTGGGAATGCCGGCTGGTACAGCCTTTCTGGAAAACAATATGGACATTCCTCCAAAGACTAGAAATTGAACTCCCATTTGACCCAGCCATACCACTCCTGGGAATCTACTCTGGGAAACCAAAAATACGCAGCGGAAACACCATCCCTACTTTTATGTTCATAGCAGCATTATTCACAATAGCCAGAATCTGGAAGCAACCCGAGTGCCCGAAAATAGATGACTGGATAAAAAGCTTTGGTACATGTACACAATGGAATACTATGCAGCTGTTAGGAAAAATGAAGTTATAAAATTTGCCTACAAATGGATGGACATGGAGAAGATTATGTTGAGCGAAATTAGCCAGAAGGAGAGAGACAGTTACAGAATGACTGTATTTATTTGCATGACATAGTATATATATATATATGTATATATACATATATATATACATATATATATACCTATTATGATACCAATATCCAAAGTCAAGTGAAACATAACCTTGTATCAGGAGGTTTTGTCAAAGGTGGAAATTATCACAAACGTGTGGGAGTCAGAGGCTAGGTAAGACAGAAAATGGAACAGTGTGCTAACAATTGTCTGGGGTACTAATGCCAACCTAGAACTAAGCATTAAATAGAGGCAAAAAGATACACATGATAACCCTTTAATGTATGTTCTGTAATCCATAGTCTGGAAGGGAAGGAAAAGAGAAAGAGAGAGAAAGGGAAAGAAATAAAGAATCTGCCATGGAGGTGGGCTGGGGGAGAGGGGGAGGGAACCGGGGGCGTTGGTGGTGGGAGATGGACACTGGTGGAGGGATAGGTGCTGGAACACTGTATAACTAAAACCCAAATATGAACTTTTTAATTGTATATCTTTGTAACTGTATATCTCACAGTGGTATAATAAAGTACTTTAAAAAATAAAAGAAACCGGAGAATAGGTTATTTTTTCTTTTGATTTATTTTGCCGAGTATAAACCTTTGAGACTTATTTGTATTATGTTTACCAATAGTTCCTTTCTTTAGATTACTAAGAAGTATTCCAATGTATTAATAATCAGTTAATAAACTGACATTTTATTCATCAGTAGGTATATATGGATTGTTTCTTATTTTGAACAATTATGAATAAAACAATTTATCGCCTTGGTCCCTTCTTGGTTCCGAAGTTGCTACTATATTATAGCGAAAAAACACCACTGTGTTGTGACCCACAATATGATATATACCATAAACTTCTGTGTGGCAGTCAGGGGCTTTTCTTGATGCTGTGCTTGGTTCACTTAGGCAGAACTTAGGGGACCACACTGTACCATGGATTGAATGCATGCCTAGTGCACAGAAAGCAAGCACTCAGCTCACTGAAGTATCTCTCTAGTCATAGTATATGATAAAGTATATTATACAGGGCTTATGAGTCTAAGTGTTAAGTGTGTGTGAGAGAGAAATGACTGTGCATGTGCTCAGGTGGGCACAAATATTGGAAGAGAATAAAACTTCAGAGTATAGGTGAAATTTCAAGAGATAGAAGTTAAAAGAACATTACAAAGAGAAAATACAGACTGAGATAAAAGCGTGAAGGCAAGAAATTATAGGGATTTGTTTCATAGTTCTTAATAAATTGTCCTAGGTAGCTTTAAATAGATGAAGAATACATATTAGAACTTTATCCAGGGGGAAAAAAGTTGTATGCAATGCCACAGTGTTAAGATTTAATACTGAATAGTATTAAATCTATTAACTATTACCAATAGTTAAATCTATTAAATCTATTAACTATTACCAATAGTTAATAAATTATTGGATGCTTGCTGAAAAGGGTGTAGTCTGATGGAATGATGAATGAGATGAAAATGAACCAGCCATTCTCATCGCACCCTAGCAAGTAAGGTGAAAAGAACAGCTCCTGAATATGCCCCACCCTAATCCCTACAATCTGTGAATATGTTATTTTACTTGGAAAAGAGAATTTGCAGATGTGAGACTATGTTTAGATTTTTAGATTTGGAAATAATCCTAAAGTATCTGTATGAGGCCATTGTAATCATATAAATCCTTGAAAGTGGAATGACTTTCCCAGCTGTGGCTGATGGGAGAAATGAGTGAGTGCAGTCAGAGAAATGTGACTTGTGCAGCATGCTTTGCTGGCTTCAAAGATAGAACAATCTAGGTCATAAGGTAAGAAATGGGTTGGTTTCTAGAACAGCCTGAACAGCTCCTGCTGACAGTCAGTATGACAATGGCAATATTGGTTCTAAAGCCACAAGGTACTCACTCATGCCAACAAGTAAGCCAGAGATTCTCCTTGTGTTTCCAGAAAACATGCATGCTGCCACAGATGAACTGATCTTAGCTTGTGAAGCCTAAACAGGATTTACCTGCCAAAGAACTCAGAGAAAATGCATTTGCATTTGAACCATGAATTTGCTAAAGTTAGGAAATTTGTTAGGAAATCTTTATGACAGGTGGGCCCTTGCCTCCTCAGCCTGGAAGGAAACACAAGGCAGAACTGAATTGTAGGAAAGCGGAGTTATTTCTGCAAGTTTAGTGGGGAACAGCCCAGTGCAGGCAGTCAGACCTTGAGGGCAATTCTGCAAGAGGCGATCCTGCAGGCAGGTTTTAATCACTTTCTAGTTTCAGGCAGGCTATGTTCAGTTTGTTGCCTTGTGCTTGCAAGGAAAACTGGAGAAGTGAAACAGTTTTTTTTTTTTTTTAAATTGTCTTCTTTGATTTCCTATCCTGTGAGGACAGAGGAGGAAATAGTTATAATAGGAAAAGCTTTGTTAGGTTTTCTCCTAGAGGTCTCCCCTAGCCACTTTATCTGACACTAAGGCCTGGAGGCAGAAACTCCACTCAACTCAAAAAAGAACTTTTGCACTGAGTTTCCATAAATTTAAGGCATGGGGGCATCAGTAAACTAAGTCCACAAACAAAAACAGATGGAAAATTAATACATGCTCTATTTAGGCAAACAGGTCATTTTCAGTTTCCCAGTAAGTCACGTGCCCTTCTGCACGTGCCCTCTTGCCCTTAGGGTCTCATAGTTCCTCTTGCACCTAACACCCTACACCACCACATTTGCCTGCAAGGTGACCTTAACTCTGCTTTAAATGCTACTGACTCAGAGAAGACTTCATTCTATCAAAATTAATTGCCAACACATTTGCATTCTCCACTGTACATCAATGACCGAAAAACTAATTTTCTTATAGCAGATATTCAGTAAATTGTCATTTTGTTTGTTTATTGATGGTTGGGGAGGTGGTTTCCCCAGCATTATCATGCCTGACAGTTTGGTGCTTGTGCTCACCAGGACCACATACAGATAATGCTTGAGAAAATATGAAGAATTAAAATTTGGACACTTGGGTTCGGGCAATAGTCTAGTGGGTAAGGCTTTTGTCTTGCATGTGGTCAACCCAGGTTCGATCTCCGGCATCCCATATATTCCCCCATGCAGTGCCAGGAGTAATTCCTGAGTGCAGAGCCAGGAGTAACCTCTGAACATTGCTGGGAGTGACCCAAAAAAGGGAAAAAAATAAATAAATAGAATAAATAAATAAATAAAATTTGGACACTCAAGCTTTTTAAGTCCCTAATATTTTTTTTCAGCTAATAGAATGCATCATTAAGGACATAGCTCCAAGTATTCACTTGAACATTGAGTAGTATATAATAGTTTATGTTCCAAAGGAGCACTTTATTTTTTCATTTATAATTGATATATATTTTGTATAATAGTTTGAAACTTTATTTTCCTCAACAACCTATGGTCCAATTGTTTTGAAGCCATTAATGATCTTTGCCAGCATCATTCACTGTTGGGTAAAAAATAGAAACTCATGAGTGTGGGGGGGTGTCCTGGGGGAAGGTTCCCAAGCAGTGCTCAGTGGGCCTTGGGCAAGTCCACATCAGCTCACCAGGCCTGACAGCTGAATGCTAGTGAAGCAAGTAGATAGATGTTAGGGTGGGGGTTTGGCAATGACTTCTCAGGAAGTAAAAAATAATATTTGATTTTAAAACTTACTCTGCTAATAGCCCTGCAGTATTCAAAAAGCACTAAAGTCAGACCAACTTTGAATACAGGAACTGAAGCTGATTGGACTAAATGGTGCCAACAATGACCCAGAGGAGACAGGACTCACCCTGGAGAGTGTCAGGGAACGCCACAGGGGTCCCCGACAGTGTCAGGACAGAAGTTCTCTTCTACCTCCAAGGGCGCCGGGAGAAGAGATGAAATCTCACGAGTCCGGTGCAGTTCTAAAATGGCTTTTAATAGTACAAAAGCTCTTCCACAGCACTCCAATATAATGAACAAACTTTAGCTCTGGTCCAAACTTAGACCATACAAAAGAGCCTAAGTCTCCCACCAAAGAGAGAGGATCTCACCCGAGCTGAGTCCTACCAAGAAGGAGCAAAAGGCCAAAGAGCAAAAAGCCAAAAGCCAAAAGCCGAAAGCTAAGAGGCCCAAAGCCAAAAGGAGAAGGGGCCTCAAGTCAGCCCCTTATATACACCAAAGTAATCCAATCGGGAGGGTCATGTCAACAAAGAACTCTAAACAGAGTGTAGTGCCACACCCTATTGCAGGTATAAACAAAGGTTATGCCAAGGTCTAATCCTTTCTACCAAGATTATCTCTTATGTAAAACACTGGAGAGAGGGGCGGGTATAAAGTAATACATCTTAACTTCATGAGCTTCATGTAATCTAGATGGTACCCACAAGGTCCTTCTTATTATTATCTGCACCAGGGTGATTCTGAGTATCTTGTTCTCGTGTACTGAAAGGGTCACACTTGCCTGCTTAGAGCAAACTAGTATGATCCTTCCTATAGTCTTCCTATGGTCTCAGCGTAGCCAGGGTGGTAGTCTCCTGGTAAATTCTAACTGTCCCACGATGGGTGCAGTGGGTATAAAGAGGAGCTGTGCCCAATGTATAAAACATAGAAGTCTTAGTAGATGTATATGTCAGAAGTTATTCAATCAAGGTGACTTCTGTAACTGCCACACCCTCTAGCAGTGTTTACATAGAAGATAAGTCTCATTAGAATGAACCTTGACTTAAGTAGATTAAGTTGGAAGTGGGCAAAACAACAAAACTCCCAGAATAGCTAAACCTGTCCTCCAACAGGAGAGATCAAGAAGAACAAAAGTCTGTAAGAAGCACATGAATGTGGACAACCCATAGCCCGAAGCTCTTCCCCTTGACAAAGGCCTGGCAATAGCCATTCACATATGCATATGAGGGGTGGTTTTAGAGAAACCTGTAAAACCAAATTTCAAAGGCAAACTGGGTACATTCTCCATAAAGGAGTTCTGAGGTCTCACCTGAAATGTGTGATTTGGCTCTCTCCCTCCTGGGAAGCTCATGTTCTCTCTCGAATTGGCTATTCTCTCTTTTCCTCCTCATAATATCTGTATAAAAGTGTTTTGGCTTATATATTTTTCCTCCAGAAATTCTTTTCTGAAAAGTATAACTACTTTTCCTGAATACCTGGGAAGGGATTAGAATTGAATCTCCTTTTCCTAGCAAAGAGCTCCAGTCTGAGTTTCAAGGCTTCCTGACATACAGGTAGTAAAGATGAGGTCCCTGCACAGAGATCAGGAGCAGCTCAGTACAGCGTGATGACTAACCTGTGGAACTGATGATATTTAGGACCTATACCATGCAGGTGATTATATCAGACATTTAGCAGTCTAAAACTGAAAGAGGAAGCCTCAGTTTACCCTCACCAGCTGCTGTGAGGAGTCTTGTTTTGAGTGGGCACACCATATGCTTTTGACTTCAGACAAATCCTTGGACTTTTTCTGATAAATAGGGAGTCAACAATTGTCATCAAAAAGTTCTCCTCCAGATCCTAGCTTTACGGGAAGGCTAAGATGAGAAATACCTAATACAAACAGCCAAAGATCTGTTAGATCCTTGCATTCTCTGTAACATTTGCCAAGAGCCCAATTTCCATTTAAAAGGGTCTGCAGGAGAAAACCCTTATCTTTACTTCCCTGCATTCCCTGTAGCACAAAGACAAAAAGAGCCATAGTTAACTTAGTCCTATACTAAGTTTCTCCCCACAGGGGAAGCTTCTTTTCTTTTCTCTTCTACTTTCCAGTAAACTTTTCTACTTTCCAACTCTGAGACTGAGCATCTTTATCAATATTGAAGAACCTGGGAATCACAAATGAACACAGAGACCGGACACCGCTTTGGCCCAACTACATCAAAACCACTCAAGATGCACTTCCTCAAGACTCAGTTGAATACTGTTACTCACTTCTCCCTTACACAACCAAAACAAGCTCCTTAACAGAGTGGACAAGGGTTGGAAAAGGGAACTGGATTCAGTTATTTAAAGATGCTCCAGCAAATGATGAGCCATACACAGCTTTTGTAGCTTGCCTGGAAGAGGCTTTGAACACAGGGATTGGTGAAGATGATCCATGAGGGGTAAGTGACTGCTACAACTTGCCTATGACAATGCTAATGCTGACTGTCAAAATGCTATTCACCTGCCCCACAAAAGATGAGGCTTCTACTATCTTGGACTATTTTTGGGTGTGCCTTGAGGTTGGTAATATCCATCACAAGGCTACTGTGAATGCATTATCTACTGATAAGTTAAGGAGGGAGCAAGGAAGACAATGTTGAACTGTGGGAAACTGGTCATTTTTGAAGAGACCACAGACAGCCTCCACGAAAGCGAGATACTTAGGGAGTGGAGCAAACCAGAACAACGTTGCTGGGTCAGTGTTCCTTGGATATAATAAAAGATGTCACTTTGCTAGGGACCATAAATCTGCATATTACAGAAATGGGACACTGTTGGAACACAGGAGGCAGCTCCAGCTCTCAGAGTCAAACAATGTGAGGACTCAACCTTGGATGTTCACCCCGAAATGAGGGAGATGCCAAGCAAGCTGGCTCTGCTGCCACCTCCGGCTGCTTCTCAACAGAATCTAACATCTTTCAGTTAAAACCTGCTACTTCAGGAAGTGCCACTGTAGATTTGCCAAAGAGGACATTATTACCGGCACTCCACCAGTGGTGCTGAGCACTGGGATAACAACCCAAAATATTGTTGGCTTAAATTAATATTAGGAAAAACATGTCTGATCCTGAAGCAATTAAATGTTGAAATTGGTGTGACTGATTCAGACTAGAGGGGAAAACGAAAAGTTATTCTCTGGGTAAACTGACTCTGGACAATAAATCCTGAGGATCCATTGTGCAGTTTCTACTATTAGCCTTTAATCCTATAGGTTCCTCTCAGAATATATGAAAAAATGGCTTGGATGGCACCGCACCCCAGGTATATTGGGCAGAAGAGCTGCAGCGGGCTCAGAGACCTCAAATGGAGTTCCTAATTCAAAGGCACAGATTTTATAGTCTCACTAACATGATGGCAGATGTCACAGTCATCTGGGAAGCCCAATGGTCATTAGAATGATCAGTAAAGCACAATAATACAGAAATGGCCAGGATTGGAGCTGTATAGGCCTCTGACATTCATATGGGAGCAAATTCTCCCTTCCCTGAGAAGGGCCTGATGATCAGATAGCCTATGGAAAGCCTTACATTCATCTGTACCTACTAATTTTGGGAGAAAAGACCTGTTGCAGCAGTTGAGAGCCACACAAGTTATTCCACATCCCCCACCCACCCTACCCACAACCCCCATCAGGAGCAGGTCACTGGGCCACATTTATCTTCGGGGCCATTGTTGAAACATTATGTTTCCTGAATTAGATGGGAGCTCCGTGTGTCTACCCTCCTGGAAAGAGCTTTTTGCCTCCTCCTAAAATTTGTCTGTCTGAGAGTCAGATTATAATAGACTAAAAATGCCCATAATAATAATAATGGCTGCTTTATATTTTAGTCGCTGCTACAAAAAGCTTCTTCAAGTATTTTTTAACAATGAAATTGGTAAAATAAATGGTAAATAATGTAACCAATGTTTTAAGGATGGAATTTTTAAAGACAAGCATTCCTTATAATCCCCAGGTCAGGGATTTGAAACAGTACATAGCACACTAAAAAAGCTTCTTTTACCTCAGTTAAAAACAGAAAAGGGGGAGTGGACCCCTGTTATGAAGAATACAGCAAACATTATTAATATTTCTTTTTACTTTAATTTTTAAAATTTTGCCTCAAAATACAATTTTTTAAGCCTCGACTTTCTAGAGCACAAAAACATTTTTCAAAATCTGCTGAATCACAATGAAAAGTGGCCATTTGGACAAAGGTTCTTGGAAAAAAAAACAACCAACCCCATCAGAAAAAGGGGAGAAGAAATGAACAGAAACTTCATCCAGGAAGAAGTTCGAAGGGCCAAAAGACATTTGAAAAAATGCTCATCATCATTAATCATCAGAGAGATGCAAATCAAAACAGCAATGAGATATCATTTTACACCAAAGAGACTGGCACATATCCAAAAGGGCAAGAACAACAAGTGCTGTCGTGGATGCGGAGAAAAGGGGACACTCATTCACTGTTGGTGGGAATGTTGACTGGTACGGCCTTTTTGGAAAACAATATGGACATTCCTCCAAAGACTAGAAATTGAACTCCCATTTGACCCAGCCATACCACTCCTGGGAATATACTCTGGGAAGCCAAAAACACGCAGCTGAAACACCATCCCTACTTTTATGTTCATAGCAGCATTATTCACAATAGCCAGAATCTGGAAGCAACCAGAGTGCCCGAAAATTGATGACTGGATAAAGAAGCTTTGGTACAACTACACAAAGGAATACTATGCAGCTGTTAGGAAAAATGAAGTTATGAAATTTACCTATAAATGGATGGACATGGAGAGGATCATCGTTGAGTGAAATTAGCCAGAAGGAGAGAGACAGATATAGAATGACTGCACTTATTTGCATGACCAAAATATGTATACACACATATTATGATACAAATATCCAAAGTCAGGTGAAATGTGGATCAGGAGGTCTTGTACCACAAATGTGTGGGAGCAGAGGTTAGGTAAGACAGAGAAAGGAACAGTGGACCAATGATTGTCAAAAGTCTATTACAATCCACAACATGTAAGAGAGGAGAGAGAGAGAGAGAGAGAGAGAGAGAGAGAGAGAGAGAGAGAGAGATGGAAAACCTGCCATGGAGGCAGGCTGGGGGAGGGTATTGGGGACATTGGCAGTGGGAGGTGGGCACTGGTGGAGGGATGGGTGCTCGATCACTGTATGTCTTTAAACCCAAACATGACATTTTTGTAATTGTCAAAAATAAATTTAAAAATTATATTATTAAAAATATCATTTGTATGATGAAGAATTGGATTGGAACTTTAGTGGTGAAGTTAATATAATATACACAGATATTTATTTAAATAAGGATGCATACCTGAATGTAACCTTATACGTAAGTATAGCTCAAAACTTATTAAAAACTCAACTTCTATGGAAAATGATAATAGAACCATTTATTTCAGTTTTAAGTATATTTTGTTTTAGTTGAAACATTTTTTTTCTAATTTAACTGTGCTCAGAATTTCTTCTACAGCATACAGCTTTATGTGCCATTGTTGTCTCCACTGTCAGTTGGTCTGTGTGTGTTGTTGCCTTTGCTCACTTCGTACTTATGCATAAATTGTATTAGCAATGTAAGGAAGATAGAGGGTCAAAAAATACACATTCAGTCTTGGGTTTGGATCTTAGAGCTGACATAGGAGTTGAAATATGAAATTTAATCTTTCCATGCGCAACAAAGAAAAAACAATGTTGTTTTCAGTAAAAAATATAGCCTGAATAAAAATTGAAACCTCAGCTTCCTATCATAAAGTTTCCACCCTCCATTAAAACATGGATTCTTATCAAAATAAATAAGGTTTGAGAACTCAAAAAAAGGGGCAAATAAAAGTATCTCCTTCAGTATATATATTTATATTTATATTAAGCAATTTATGTAAGTATAAACTCTGGCTGATTTCCATTGTGATCTGTGTAAAAGGAAAACAGGAAGGAGAAATGCTAATTGGGGCTCTTTCTCTCTTTCCACAGCATACCACTCTCTTCTTTCTCTAATTCTCCCTCATTCCAAATGGCAAACTCTGATGCATGAAAATCAAAACCGAATTGCAACCCAAATTATATTACTCAAATATTGCCCAAGTGATTAATATATGATAATGCCATTAGGCTTGGAAAAGAATTAAATATCCAAAAAGCAAAGCAAGAGAAGCATGGTGAGATAAAGAAAAAGGATATTGTTGAGCTGAAATACTGGAACTCTGTCCCAGTGGGGAAAGTTTTGTACAAAATGTTCAAGTGCTTCTGTATTATGCTCTGAATGACAGGAGATTGAGCCTTTACTCACTGACTATGACTGTCCCTTGGTTGAGAATGGTTCAAGAATTTCAACAAATCCATGATATGTTGAGTCGTTCTGTGTTCAAGCTTAGCAAGCTCTGGAGCTTTGGAGAAAGTTCTGAGGTGAGAACTTTCACTAAGCTAAAATCAGAGGTGCGCTGAGAAAATGTGACATGGGTATAAAATAGAATTGTTGAAAGTAGTACCAGTAAAAGTGTCAACATTCATGCCTATAAATTCCTTCAATATGATAAGAATAGATAATCAGAAACACAAATTTTATCAAATGGTTCTTGCATTACTGATACTTCTTAATCTCAAGTGCTGAAAGATGAAAAAAGGTTACTATAGTATACTGTACAGATCATGGAATTTGAAGTTAAAAAGTACAATCAATCATGTATTGACCATATGTTTTTAGTCTCTCTGAACTTGGTTTTATATCTATCTGTTAGGAATATTAATAGATTCATCACAGAGTTTGCATGTGAAGCAAAGAAGATAACCAGTATAACTGCCTTGAAAAGAGCCCAAAACAATATTTGGTACAAAATAGCCAGTCAATAATCATTAACTTAATTCTTCAACTTTATGGAAGAAGAATTTTTCCCTCAAAGACTCATTGAGGTAAATCAAGATCAATATCTAGAGTATGATAGCTTTAAAGTACTTTAAGAAAGTTTGGATTAAAAGTTATTATGAATGTTTAATTTATCTCATTAGTTTATCCCATTTTGTAGGCTACTTGGGTACCATATGAAATATGCCCATGCAGCCACATGTAGAAGATATAAAACTACCTTAACTTGGTCCAAGGAAGGTTGTGTTTTGTGTGTGTGTGTATGTGTGTGTGTGTGTGTAAAATAGACTTGCACACTAAAATCTACTCAGCAAGCCCAACAATCAACTTTGCATTCCTGGAAATTTAGTGAGTAGTATTTACAACATCCCACAGCTTTTGAATCAGTATTTTCAGTGAGAGGTGTGACTCAGGATTTGAAATTTCAATTCTTTTGCTAGACTATTCTGAATTAAGGCTACATTTGGGGAATTTATTTCAATAGACTGTTTAAGAGACACAAAATAAGCAAGAATAAAAAGGAAGCTTAAACATTTGGAGCAAAAAATTCTAGTACTGGAGATAAACAAGACAGGATTTATGTACTATCTAATCCTCACAGCACTGGTCACTAAGAATTTGTCATTACATTTTCTAAATGACCTTCTCAGATTGCAGATGGGGAGGTTGTGGATCAGAGGAAGCAATAAACCCAGTTAGGGCCACAGCTAGTGGAACTCAAGGTCCACAGACAAGAACTTAAGAACCTTTTTTTTTCAATGCTTTCTTACTGCCTTACTATGAATTACATGGATTTTAACCGGCTGTTAAATTTTCAAGGTTTTTTTTCCCTTCTACCTTACTCTCAGAAAGAAATTATTCAATGTTTCAGCACAAAATAGGACTTTCAGGACAGGATGCTGATACAGACAGTTTAATAGGTTCTAATCAATTTATTCATTAACATGGTAAAACTGGCTCATATCAAGTATGTATAAATAAAAAAAATACCATTTTGTCAACACATTTGATTTAGGTGGAAATTATTTGCTTTACTAACTGGATTATTAATCACATCAAGTAATTACAACATTAAAATAACAATTTGTAAGAAAAGATGGCAACTCTTAAACAGAAATAATTCAGTTTCTCATTAAGTTCACTTTAATATCACTCAGTTTTTTGAGAGGGTTGAAATTTCACGACATATATTAATTTCTGTTTATACAAACTAGTAGTTAGTTTAACTTTTTATTTTACTTTTTTTAAATTTCTTGTTTCATATATTTTTAGCAAATTTAAAAACAATAATTAAAGGAGTAAATTATATCAATAGTCTAATGTGTTTCATTCAGATTATAACACATTAGAAACCTTTGACACAGAAATCTTTGCAGCTAAGTTAACTCACTTTTCTGCAGTCTTAGGACAAAACAAAGGATATCAAAATCCAAGGAAGTAATAGGAGAGACTGAAGGCAGTGAGGAGTGAACAACCTCATCTAGTACAGGAGGCTGATGTGGCTTAAGAAAATACTCAATATTGTTATGACATTTCTCTCAAGTAAGGAATAAATCCATATCTTAAGAAAAATTATAAAAACATTAAAAAAAAAGCAGTGAATAACCAGTGCCTGTATTCATTATAGTCTGCTCTAATTTAAATGAAAGTAGATGTTAGAAGACGAGTAGGATTAAGTGAAGCAAGCACAGCATTTAAAATCAGAAGGTTCTGAGTTTGAATGCACATACCATCATGTAAGATTTCATAGCATACATTATTGGTGACATGTCTTTAAATATTTGAATATGTCCAACAAATCCTATGTGTTACTGAACTCCTATTTTATATTTGTATCCATATGAGATGAGATTTCAAAGCGAGATGAGATTTCCTTTTCTAATTAAAGTATCATAGTAATAACGCTCATTGTCTTCCTGACAACATTTGATCACTTGAATCCCGAATTCATTGAATTGCTCAAGCAGTCGCCAGTAACATTTCCATTTGACCCTATCATGTGCCATTGTAGCCAATGGCATCTGGTTGCTTCAGGAATATGAAGAGCCTCAAACTGTTCCTTCAGGGTCTTGACAAAGAAGTCTGACCATCTTGTAGGTGGGTGACAATGTGATCTTTTTCTTTTTTCTTTCTTTTTTTTTTTTTTTTTTGCTTTTTTGGATTACACGCGGCAATGCTCAGGGGTTATTCCTGGCTCTGCATTCAGGAATTACTCCTGGCGGTGCTTGGGGACCATATTGGATGCCGGGATGGAACCCAGGCGGCATGGGCCAGCCGCATGCAAGGCAAATGCCCTACCCGCTGGACTATTGCTCCAGCCCCCCACCACGTGATCTTTTGACATCCCGTGGGATCCAGTCAATAACGTCTCTAGTCCAGCGGTCATCTCCAAATCGCATTACATGTCCAACCCATCTGATTTTCGATGCCTTGGCAAACGAGACTGCATCCCTGACTCTGGAACAGCAATGAAGGTCAGAACTTTGGATTCCTTCTCTCACTTGAGTGAGGCACGATATTCCAAGCATAGCTCTTTCGATTCCTCTCTGGGAGACCCGAACTGCATTCTCATCTTGCTTTTCGTAGGGCCCAGGTCTCTGAGGCGTATGTTAATGCAGGGAGAATGGTGGAGTCAAAGAGATGTGCCTGGAGCTGGAGGTTTTTTGTCCTATTAGCTATTTCTTTGATGTTTTTGAAGGCATTCCATGACACTCTTCCACAGAGAGTGAGCTGCTCTTGAGCAGCTCAAGTTTTAGGTCATTCATCATGTTGACTTCTTGACCTAGGTACACATAACTGCTGCATTCAGAGATGTCTGTTCCATTGAGAGTAAATGGGACCTCTGGAACTAGTTCATTTTTCATGAACATAGTTCATGAACATGTTGAAATTCAGCTGTGGACCTATCTTTCCACATTTTTGGTTGAAGTCAGCCAGCATTTGTGACATAAATTAACACATTTAGATGGTTAACTCCATGACTACTTAGACTTCCCCCATGCAGTGTCCCAATAAGGGACACTTATGCAGAATTAGCCTATTTCCTAGAATGAAAGATACTAGAAATATTCATTCCCTCTAGAGGATAAAACTCAGTATGGCCAAAGGCATATAAAAATGCTCATCATCACTAATCATCAGGGGATGCAAATCAAAACAACAATGAGGTATCATCTCACAACACAGACTAGCACACATCCAAAAGAGCAAGAACAACCGGTGCTGGCATAGATGGGGGGGGGAGAAAGGGACTCTCATTCACTATTGATGGGAATGTCGACTGGTACAGTATTTTTTGGAAAACAATATGGACATTTCTCCAAAGACTAGAAATTGAGCTCCCATTTGACCCAGCTGTACCACTCCTGGGAATATACCCTAGGAAGACAAAAACACACAGCAGAAACACCATCTGCACTTTTATTTTCATAGCAGCACTATTCACAATAGCCAGAATCTGGAAACAACCAGAGTGTCCAAGAACTGATGACTGGATAAAAAAAAACTTTGGTACATCTACACAATGGAATAATATGTAGCTGTTAGGAAAAATGATAGAAGGAGATGTTAATAGAATGAAGCAGCTCCTTTAAGTTAGTTCCCAAGAATATGTGGTAGATATTTATTCATACCTGCATGACAGGAAGGCTTTTGCAATGAAGGATATTTTTCACAAGAATTCTGGTTTCCAGTTTGTAATATTTAAGAAGCTCTTAAAGTTCCTAGTTTGTTATATTTAAGAAGCTATTTCTATCTTAAAAAATTTAAGATTTGATCTCTATTTTAGTTATATATGTTACTTTATTCATAAGTTAAATGATACTTCATGCACTTTGCCAAATTGGTTCATTTGCTACTTAAAATGAGACTGAACTTTTTCTTTATGCCATCAAGAAAAACATTCCAAAGGCATTCTTATCATATGGCCACTTGTTATTCTTTTAAATAGTGAAAAATGTACAATTTTATTCTAGCAGGTTAGATAATAATTAACTCCAAAGACTCCATAGACTCCAAAGACACATTGTAGTAAAAATTAGGGAAGAAAACCAGAAAAATGAGGTCACATTGAAAAATGAAGATCAAAGGGCCAGAGTAGGTAAGGTACTTGCCTTGCTTGTGGCTGACCTGGGTCCAATCCCTGGCATTTCAGATGGCCCCCTGAGCACTTCCAGGAGAAATTCCTGAATGCAGTGCTAGGAGTAACTCCTGAACAGTGCTCGTTGTGGTCCCTAAAGAAGCAAACAAAAAAGAAGAAAAAGAAGATTGAGACACAAAGCAGCATAAAATCTCTCTCACACATATGCACACACACACACATACACACACAAAATTTATTACATGTTAAAGACTGCCACAAAAGTAGAATTAGATGAGGACATGCTGAGATGAGAGATGAGAGAATACACAAAAAAAGATCAGGGCTGATATGATGGGGAACTTGCCATCTAGTAGATGCTCCTTAAAGGCAGCAAACAGGATTGCTTACTTTTTTAAATTAAGGCACAAATAAGAAATATAAACATGATTAAAAAATCTTTATATCATTCCAAATCAATACCCATTTCACTTATAGAAATTTCTTTAAGAATTATACTTCTAAATTCTTATTTTAGGTTTTCATCTGCTTTGGTAATAAATGATAAGATTTTACAATATACTACAAGAGAAATTACTTTTTTTTTGTCTTTTTGGGTCACACTCAGCGATGCTCAGGGGTTATTCCTGACTCTGCATTCAGGAATTACTCCTGGTGGTGCTCAGGGGACCATATGGGATGCCGGGTTGGCCTGTGTGCAAGGCAAACACACTACCTAGCCCTACCTGCTGTGCTATCGCTCCTGCACTGAGAAATTACTTTTTTTTTAAAAAAAGGAAATTACTCTTTCTCCAGAGAGATAATTTACTTATTTTGAAAATCAAATTACATATTCTACAGCCACTTTAAGAGTTTCAATACAGAATCCTACAGCAGAAAATGTTCTAAACTTCTATTTTCTCTCTAAGTAGTTTTGCACTTAAATGAAACAGGATTAGATTCTAGAAAATCCAGAATTAAAGGCTGGTTCAGTCACAAACTTGGAGTAGAAACTTAATACATGTATGTTTTTGTGTGATTCTATTTAGCTTTGCTCTGGTTCTGTAAATAGGAGTGAGGTGAAGATTCAATGAAACCTAGAATAATAAGATGATTTGCATCTTCATTAAATCTCTCCATTCTTTGCCTCTCACATTATTTGGTTTTTAGTACCTCAGGCCCTTTAGAGCAAATCGTTATTGAATGCTAAGCACAGTATTCCCCATTGTGTAACAGGATTAAACAACATGTACTGTTGTTCTGTGTGCCAAATTCTTTTTAAGTGTTTTGCATATGAATCACATTTAATTTTCACACTGAAGCAGGAATTATTATGACCCATGTTGTACAGATGATAAAACCCTACGAAAGTTTCAATAACTTTCTAAATCCTGTTCGGTAACAAATAGGGGAGCTACAATTCCAACTCAGCTGTATGATTCAGATTCTGAACTCCCTGGATGGGTGAAGCTATGATTCCCCCCCCCCACACACACACACACACAAATAGTTCTGTGAGCCTTCCTATGGCATCAATGCAAAGAACTTATTAAAACACTGAATACAGCATCCCATGAAGGTCTTGCTGAGAAATCCACTAGAGAAAACAGCATTGTGTCAAAACTTGAGTCTGGAACACAGTATCAGGAACATGTTCTTAGCTAAGGAGGTCTTCCCTGCAGTTAGAGTTGGGGTAGCATGCAGAGGGAAGAGAAGTAGACTAGGATTAGCAAGATATCAGGGACAGCAAATCAATGAATGGTATAAAATATGAACTTAAGGCACAGAGTGCCAATTCAAAAAGTTTAACATAATTTCTGCTTTGTATCACTATTCATTAAGTCAAAATAGTCTAAGATCACCTTCATCTCATCATAGTGGGCAGCTGCTCCTGCTGTGAGCTGGTAAGAGCCATTCCTAAAGTAAGCCTCATCCAAAAGGGGTGCAGCCTTGGCTTTCCCTAATAGGAATCAGTCATCCTAAAAACATTTAAAAACATTGGAACACTGTATAAAGAAAAGGTTTTCAATGGAAAGAGATCTTTTTAAAAAACATTGAGGCCATTGAAGCAATTTGTATTTCCTACTTTCTTTTTGGTGGTTTCATTACTAGAGATCCACTTGGCTTGTTGAAACTGAACTAAAGTTCGATTATAAGAAGACTGCAAAATTAACATGCAAAAGTCCATGACTTTCCTATATGATATCAATTAAATAGAAGAGAAAATTATTTTAAAAAACAATTCCATTCATGGTTCTGTCTCAGAAAATCAAATACCTAGTAATTTGCTTAACTAAGAAAACTACAAAAATACTTTTTTTGAGAAATAAAAGAGGACACAAAAAAGTGGAAACACTTCCTCTGCTTATGGATTGGGAGGATCAATATTGTCACAATAGCAATATACCTCAACGCATTATACAAATTCAATGCAGTTCCTATAAGGATACCCATGATATAGTCTGAAATAAATAGCTCAAACAATCCTGAAATTTACACAAATAAATGCCCTGTCAACTACCCACCTCCTCTGGAATAGCTAAAGCAATACTCCAGAGAAAGAAGATGGGAGATATCACTTTTCCCAACTTTAAACTGTACTCTAAAGAGATGCTCATGAAAACAGCATGGAACTGGAATAATGGCAGACCATCAGATAAAAGGATTAGAATAGAAAATGCAGAAACAGACCCTAATGCATATAATCAGTTAATCTCTGATAAAGGAGCAAAAAAATATGAAGTGGAACAGAAAAAACCCTCTTCAACAAATGGTGTTGGGAAAACTGATTTGCCACATGGAACAAAAATTAGCTCAGATCTTTTTCTAATACAATGCACAAAAAGTCGAACAAAAATGATTTGAATACATAGATATGAGACCTGAAACCACCAGGTACACAGAGGAAAATGTAGGCATAAATCTCCATGATATTGAGGCTGGAGATAAGGATAAGTGGCAATTATTTAAGGACGAATTGCCACTGACCAATCACAGAGACACAGAAATAAATACATGGTACTATGTTACACTTAAATATTTCTGCACCTCAAAGGAAATGATGACCAGCATTCAAAGACAGCTCACAGAGTAGGAGAAATTATTCAACCACTATTCATCCAATAAAGGGTTAATACCCCTCATGGTGCTGCAGGTGTGGCTGCAGTGCCTGATTGTGTCAGCAGGTGACAGACAGGAGACAGGCTTGTCAACACCCAGGGCTCTGCCCCATGGGCCCCTGGATGGTTGATGGTCTGACATAGAAAAACACTGGGCCCCCTGAGATGAATACAGAGCCATGGCAGAGCCTGGTAAGCTACACATGGTATATTCGATATGCCAAAAACAGTAATAAAAATGGACAGCATTCTCAACTAATGGAGACATTACAGGCACCAGCTTGAGCAAATCGATGAACAATGGTAAGACAAGTGATACAAGTGATACCCAAGATAAATAAAACATTCTATAGACAAAAGAATCCAACCCTATCCAAAAATGGGGAAAAGAGGGATCAGAGAGATAGTGCTGCAGAAAGGGCACTTGCCTTGCAAGCAGCTGATGTGGGTCCAATCCCTGGCATGCCATTTGATTCACTGAGCACCACCAGGAATAATTCCTGAGTTCAGACCCAGGAGTAACCCTGAGCATTGCAGGCTGTGCCCCTCCCCTAATCACCTGAAAAAATATTGGGGGAGAAGAAAGGAACAGGAACTTATTCAAAGAAGAAATACAAATCATGAAAATTTAAAAATAAAAATTAACAAAAAATGCCCCCAAACCCTATATTATTAATTACTAATTACTAGGGTAATGCAAAACAAAACATGAGCTATCATCTCACATGGCAGAGATGGACTGTATCATACTGTATCACTGTCTTCCCGTTCATCATCGATTTGCTCAAGCGGGCACCAGTAACATCTCCATATGTCCTGTCTCATGCCAGTAGAGCCCAAGGGCATCTGCTTGCTCCAGGAAAATAAAGAGCCTCAAACCATTTCATCAGGTCATGGGAATGAGGTCTATAATTGTTACTGGTTTTTGGCATATCAAATATGACACGGGTAGCTTGCCAGACTAGTATTGGCGAAGACGTCAGAGAAAAGACACCTGCTTTCACTATTGGTGGTAATGTTGATGGTCCAGCCATTTTGGAAGACAGTATGAACATTCCTCTACACCTAGGAATTGAGCTTCCATATGACCTGCAATTCCACTCCTAGTAATACAGTCTAAGGGCCCAAAAGTACAAATCAGAAAAAAAAACATCTGTTCTCCTATATATTCATTGCAGCACTATAAAAAATAGCCAAACTATAGAAAGAACCTAAATGCCCACAAAGAGATGACTGTGACCATATACATGATGCAATACTACACAGCCTTAAGAAAAGATGTCACATAATTTACTGCAACATGGATAGATCTGGATTCATGTGAAGTGAAAATCAGTCAGAGGGAGAGGAACAGACTAGAATGGCCTCTCTCATATGTGGGATATAAAGAAACCTTGTAGGATATATCAAATGCTCAATGTCAATAAAAAGGAAAGAGCAGTAGAACAGGTCTTCAGTAGGGAGTTGGCAATGGGGCAGGGTGAGGGAATAATTAGGGAAAGGAACAAATACTAAGACAACGGTGGAGGGGAAAAGTGTCTGCCACAGCGGCAGGCTTGGGGATGGGAAGGAAACTGGGGATATTGGTGGAAGGTAATGGGTACTGGTGAAGGAATTGGTGTTGGAATATGTGCCTGAAACTCAATTATAAATATCTTTGTATCACTTCACTTGTATCACTTGAGTTCCCGTTGTTCATCAATTTGCTCGAGCGGGCACCAGTAACATCTCCAAACATCCTGTCATGTGCTATGGTAGCCCAAGAGCATCTACTCACTGCAGGAACATGAAGAGACTCAAACTATTCCTTCAGGTCATGGGAATGAGGTTTATAATTGTTACTGGTTTATGGCATATTACATATAACACGGGCAGCTTGCCAGGCTCTGTAATTTTTTTAAATTTAATAAGAAAAAGAAAGTTAAATACAAAATTTTGACAATAACTTCTTTTTTTGTTTATTAAGTTCAATGTGACATCCAAGTGTGATCCACCAGTGGTATGCACTATTATCAACGTGATAACTAAAGAAAATTAAGTTATGTACTTGACAATAACAAGAAGAACAACCTCCACATCAAAGGAACTATAGAAGAGGAAAGAAAAAAAGTTGGAAGAGATAATAGCTAAGAACTTAAAGGATATAAAGGACCGAATATAAACCTAAAGTCACTATTGAAAGAAGTAAAAGAACAGGAAACAGGAACATGTTCATGCTCATAAATTGGAAAAATTAGAATTGTCAAATTGACTATTCTACCCAAAGCATCATACAGGTTCAATGGAGTTCCCATCTGGTTTCCCTGAGTCATGAGCCAATTGATACACATCTCCTTCATTTGTACTGCGAGTTCATCCAAATTGCATCAACACTCAATCTCAACTGTTTGAAAAACAATGCAAAACTGTACATTGTTTGTGGAGCAAAACATAGCTCTCTCTACCATAAACCATCAGCTCATTCCTGTCCTTTAACCTCTGTCCTGATCTATGGTGGGTAATATGTTACATACCAGACAAATTCTCTGGCTCTATTTAAAGTACATACTGTTTTTCAAATTCATAGAAAATTTGAGAATAATACGTAAAGTGTAATGATTTCTTAGATTTATATTTAATGTACTTTTGCTTTGGAGAGAGTACCTGTCAGGAAATCATTACTGTACAAAGATTTGACTCACAGATCTATTTTTGCACTTATCTCCCTTCAAGGAACAAAGTAGTTTTATCGTTAGAATGTCAATCAGCACATTTCCCAATCCATCAGCCAGGTATCATTTTCAATTTGTGACTGTATATAGACTTCCTGTTACCGTATATGATGGAATCCAAGTTACTGTCTAGAAGTGCACATGGATAAATATTATATATATGCATGCATATATATACATATATGCATGTGTACATATATATTTGTTGCATTTATTTTATCATAGATGAAAATTGGTGTTGTATAAAACTTGAGAATATACATAAATAAATGAAAGCTCTGTCCATTAAATATTAAGTGTAATACATTAAAAATAAGCTTTATATCTCACTTAGTTTTTCCTATGTGAAAAATTTTAATCAAATAAACCTAATTGAAGGCAACAAATATGGCAAATATTTCCTGTGCTTCTAGTTTCTAAATAATCAAAATAATAATCATTTAAACATATGAAGGATACATACATAAATGGTTGTAAAAATAAGACACTTTCCCACAGTACTTAATTGGACTTGCTAGAGAAAAATGGTAATTGAGTAGCTGAGACAAATATAGCACTTAAGCTGGAACATCATCAAACATAGCTTTCCCCTCTAAGATTCTAATATTAAATAAAAATGCAATATGATGGCCAGTCTCAGCTAAAACTTCCTTCCAGTACACTTATTGATCCCAAAAAATTGAAATATATCATATCCTGGAAGGACAAAAAAATTCAAACAAAAATACTTTGAATAGCTAATTAAATTATTCTGTCAAAAGTACAAAGAACCAATTATTCAAGCATGTATTATGAGTCAAATGGACACACTGAGCAAAACAAAGGGGAAAACGAAATAAATTAGTATTATGTACAAATTGTTGGAAGATACCTTAGGGAATTGGGAAGATATCTTCATAACAATGAATTCCTATTTAAGAGAATTTCTGTGGATCTACTAGGATCCACATAAGCACCTCTGAGACTCCTCTGTTTCAAGGTTTAAGTTTCATATATAATAACACTATGCATTATTGAACGGGCTAGAAACACACCCACAGTGCAACTGACCACCCCATTCCTATACAAAATAATATCTTGATAAAATGCAAAGCATTCATTTTAATTATTCCTGTAAATATTTTTTGTTTTTTTGTTTTTTTTTAATTTTTAGTATTTTATTATACCACTGTGAGATTACACATTGTGGATTACAATACATACATTAAGAGGTTGCCATGTGTATCTTTTTGCCTGTATTTAATGCTCAGTTTTAGGTTGGTATTAGCACTTTCGACAATTATTAGCACCTTATTCCATTCTCTGTCTTTCCTAGCCTCTGACTCCCATACTTTTGTGATAATTTCCACCTTTGGCAAGACCTCCTGATCCATCTTTCACCTGACCTTGCATATTGGTATCATAATATGTATATATTTATGTCATGCAAATAAATGCAGTCATTTTATATCTGTCTTTTTCCTTCTGGCTAATTTCATTCAACATGATCCTCTCAATGTCCACCCATTTATAGGCAAATTTCATAACTTCATTTTTTCTACCAGCTGCATAGTATTCCATTGTATAGATGTGCCAAAGTTTCTTTATCCAGTCAATCAGTTCTCGGGCACACTGGTTGTTTCCAGATTCTGGCTATAGTGAATAGGGCTGCTATGAAAACAAAAGTGCAGATGGTGTTTCTGCTGTGTGTTTTTGGCTTCCCAGGGCATATCCCCAGGAGTGGTATGGCTGGTCAAATGGGAGCTCAATTTTTAGTCTTTGGAGGAATGTCCATATTGTTTTCCAAAAAGGTTGTGCAAGTATTCCTGTAAAATTTTGTCTATTTAAAATTCTACGTCTAAAGTGTATGTCTTTCAGGCAAGGGTCATAGTAGGGATAGTAGGGAGAAGCAGAAACAGAGGATAGAGTTTCTGATATTTTATGACCTTCTTTGGTGAATCAAAATCCAGGAACTCACTTCCCAGAATTGGCCCTCTTATCCCTATGGCATATAAAACTTATATTTACTAGTAAAAAGAAAACAATATAGAGAGTAAGAGACCAAATCTATCACTTTTTTTCTAGTTTGTGAAAAGAAAAATATGTGGCAAGATATAATAAAAGATGAGATTAAATAAAAGGAGGTGAGCTAGAGTGAGTAAATGACTAGATAAGAGGTGAAAATCAATAGAAGGTTGTAGCACGCTCTTGTCTTTGTGTCACTGTGGGATTTAAGGATGGGTTTCTCAAAATGAGAAAAATCTTAACATGATCCTAAATGCAGGCAAAAAATGCACATGATGCACTCTAAGTGTATGTGCTGCAACCCACAATATGTAAGAGAAGGAAAAGAGAGAGAGGGAGAAGAGAAAAGAGATAAAGAACCTGCCATGGAGGCAGGCTATGGGAGGGGGGAGGGAATTGGGGACATTGGTGGTGGGAAATGGGCACTAGTGGAGGGCGGGTGCTGGAACACTATGTGACCTAAACCTACAAACATGAACAACGCTGTAATTGTATATCTCATGGTGATAAATAAAATATTAATAAAAAATTTAAAAAATCTTGCACAGTGAGCCAATGGGTTCTGTAGTTTAGTTTGACAGAAAAAGGAGGGTCCTAATATTTGGTTTTCATACCAAATATTAGGTAATAATAGCAAGGTAGTAATAGCAAGGAAGATTGGTAGTAATAGCAAGGAAGTTGGAGGCATTCCAGAGTGAATATAAAAACAGAATGAAGGAGAAACTTTGGTACAAATGAGTTTCTCAAAAAGAGTGTGGCAGACAAACAAGGATAGTGTTGAGCTATGGCAATCGGAGCTGCCAACTTCAAATGTGAGAAGGAACAGCCTTCCTGATGGGCTTGGACATTTCACCCTAACCCCAAGAGGCCAGAGAATACAACTTCCAAGAACTCAAACTCCCTTCATCATAAGATGACACTGCCAAATTTACTCACTCACATTTACCCGATTGCTAGCTGGAAAAAGGAGGAGAAAGAGCTTTTCAAAACATCAATCTATTTCCTTCTTTGTGAAACTGAACATATCCTAAATTAAAGGTTTAAGTTATTTAAATGAAATAGTCTGTATTATCTGTATTATTATTTAAACTGCCTTTACGAAATATCATAGAAGGTGGCTTAAACAGAAATCAATAGAAATAGATTTCTCACAGATCCTGGGACTAAAAGTCCAAAATCAAGGTGTCAATCTTTCATTCCTGATAATTCTCTTCCCTCTCACCACGGCAGGGAGAACTCTGGTGTCTTCAGTTAACTTATATGGCCAATTGACCAGTTGTATTAAGCACCCCCATCATGTCCTCACTTAACCATCACAGTCCTATATCCAAGCACAACTGGAGTGAGGTTTGAACTCCGAAGTTTGGGGAAGATGCAATTCAATCCATAACATTTTTATCACACCCAGTGTGATGAAGTCTTTAACAAAACAGACATAACTACTAACATGAAGAAGCTTCATCTTTATCAGTGTGAAAGAATTAGTAGTGTCTAACAGTTGTGACTATCAGCTGTGACTTGATCTGTCTCTTTATCAGTACCCACAAACACAAACATATTAATGAAAATATTTAATTAAACCATTCCTTGAAAACAAGATCAGCATTTTCTCCCCCTTTTTTTTTGCTCTTTTGGTCACACCCAGTGATGCTCAGGGGTTACTCCTGGCTCTGCACTCAGGAATTACTCCTGATGGTACTCCGGGGACCATACGGGATGCCAGGGATTGAACCCAGGTCAGCCGCATGCAAGGCAAACACCCTAACACTGTGTCATCGCTCTGGCCCCCAAGATCAGCATTTTTTAAGTGGTCATCATAGCCAGTGTATGGGTGTAGCAGGGTCCTTTCCTGAGGACCTTCTATACTTCGAAAATAGCAGCCTTTCCACTCCAGTGCCTATGGCAGTGCTATTTACAATAGCTGAAATATGGATGGGGCAGGAGAGATAGTACAGTGGGTAAGGGGTGAAATGCTAGCTTTACATGTGGCTGACCCAGCTTTGATCTGTGGCATCCCAAATGGTCTCATGTCAGTTTACAGCTGTGTGGCTGACTGACAGTATTAGGTACAGAACCAATCCAGAGACTCTGGACTCCCTTTAAGCCTGTCTTCAGACTATTTCTTTGCTTTGCCCTTAGGCAGGCTCAGTCAATCCTTCTCTCTGCTCCTCTAACTATCCTGTCAGGCTCTGCTCCCCGAACTCACTTCTGCCATCCAGGCTGAGAACCCAGTCTCAACTGACAACTCAACTGATTTTCCAACTCTTTTATGTCCCCATAATTTGGATATTGGCCATAATTTTAAGAAGCACAAGCCATTGCTTTAAGGGATCTCTTGAATCTCTTAAAGGGACCCAATATATTTCCCATTTTTGTTTTAATTTTTTTATAGATAAAATACAGGTAGAAGGACATCTTGTTACATAACCTAAACCATATTTATCAATCTCAAAATCAATTATTTTTCTTAACACAATAGGATCCTTTAGCATATGATCATTAATTTTGATTAATACATTGAAAATATCTTCATTAATATCCATCTCATGTTGAAGCCAGGGTAGCTTTTGGCTAGTCTTGGGTCCATCTAGTACCGTGATGGGACCCTTTGATTCTTGGGTTTTAGGAAATTATAGGCATTTTATAGGCAATAATTTTATAGGCAATAGAGGATTTAGGTTAGGGAATATAATGGATGCTTAGGAGTGAAAATATTAATATAAAGTAAATAAACAGTACCTACTCTGCTCCTAAATACAAGTAGACACATTCTATATATGGGGGAAATACAAAGAAAAATATAATGCAATTCTATCTATTGGGGGGGTAATACAAAGAAAAAAGCTATAATACAATATGTAAATCAATCCCTAGATACAGAACAGAGTTTGCTGGGTGATACAATGGAGAAATCATAATATATTTTTCAACCAGTCCCTTAACCCAGAAAATAGTCTGTCACAAAAACAAACAAACAAACAGACAAACAAATAAATAGATAAACAAACAAACAAACAAATAAATAAATAAATAAACACATAAACAGATAGATAGATAGATAGATAGATAGATAGATAGATAGATAGATAGATAGATAGAGATAGATAGATAGATAGATAGGTAGATAGACAGATAGATAGATAGATAGATGATAGATAGATAGATAGATAGATAGATAGATAGATAGATAGATAGATAGATAGATAGATAATAAAAAAGAGATATATGTTGGTTCCCTTTAAGAGATTCAAGAGATTCCTTAAAGCAATGACTTGTACTTCTTAAAGGGATGACCAATATCCAAATTATGGGGACATAAAATATTTGGAAAAGCAGTTGAGTTATCTGTTGAGACTGGGTTCTCAGCCTGGCAGGCAGGAGTGAGTTGGAGGAGCAGACCCTGACAGGATAGAGTTAGAGGAGCAGAGAGAAGGATTGGCTGAGCCTGCCTAAGGGCAAAGCAAGGAAATAGTCTGAAGAAAGGCTTAAAGGGAGTTCAGAGCCTCTGGATGGGTTCTGTACCTAACACTGCCAGTTAGTCAGCCACACAGTTGTAAGCTGACAGTCTCCCAAATACTAACAGGAGTGAACTCTGAGTGCAAAGCCAGGAGTATCCCAAGAAACAAACAAGCAAACAAAAAATAAAAGGAAGCAAAATGCCTACTGATATAGAACACATGCTACATTTAAACAATTGAATACTACCAGCTTTTTTTAGCTGAAATTTTATTATTTGCAACACAATTGAAGATGCTAGAGGGAATCACACCATGTGAAATACATAGATATAAAATTGATAAACAGACAAAACAGAGCAAAATAACAATCCAGTGGACACTGAGGACAGAACTATAGTTACCCTAGAAGAGGAGAATGGTGGAGGGAGATAAAATAGAGAAATGCAAAAGAACATTTCCATCCTTTATGCATTCCTCATGCTTCTTATTTCCCATTAGATTTGAGTTACTGGAAAATTTTATGAAATAAATTAGCATTAAAGCATTTTAGTATTTTAAGAAAAAATAAAAGTCAAAGATTTTCTGAGATAAAATTGAACAAGTTCCCTGATACTACTACATATATTAATTAATAAAAAGTAGGGGGGAAAATATATCCTTCTCTTAAGACCCACACCCCATTAAAGTCTTATATACTCTTTAGCAAAATCTTGGCTGCCCTAAACATTTCTTCAATGCTGGTCTATAATAATTTATCACTCTCTAGTGGTGCCAAATAAAACCAAGGACATTCTCAGCACAGCTTTAATTTTTCCTAATAATTTTGTGGAAAAATGAAAGGATCCTATGAAAATTAAAACTCAGAATATGATCATCTGAGATTTTAGATTAGGGGAGTCTGATAAACTACACTATCTCTAGATTCTTTGTTGAATTAGAGAACTGACATTTGAAAGCTCCAACTTCAGAAGTTCCTTTAAAATCATGCATTTTTCTTTTTTAGAGATTCTCGAGATTATGAAGGAACTCCATGTGAAATAATTACAATGGAAATACTGTAGCAAGTACCAAAAAATATTGGTGTGGAAAATCATTTTTTTGTACTTAGAGGATACTTTGCTAAGCCTCCTGAATTAAAAGTGCCCAATCAACTCAATGTTACAGAAAGGTTTTATAGAAAACTGAGAATTTGTACTTATGTTTAGATATTGAATAGTTTATTCTGCTTATGGTAGTCTTTCAAAAGACTTATTGGGGAAGAAGGTTGGGTCACATCAGCAGTGCTGGGGATTACTGCAAAATTGTTTGGATGGGCCAAGTGGTACTGGAATGGATCTAAACAAAATTTTATTTTTTATGAAAAATCTATGACTTCAAGTTTTTCCTCAATGTCCACATCAACAATGTGAAAATGATCATTATTTCAAAACTAGATCATCTTTTAGAGATAATACTATTTCATTTACCCTTTTATCATTTTTGCATCACATTATAAAAGCAATAATTTCAAATATATGAAAAATGTAAGCAAATGGGAATTAATTTGGAACTAAGAGAGGAAAAATTCAGAGACAAGGATGCCTTTGGGATGTGCTTGGCTCTGACACTGCCTCAAATATTTTAAAAACTTAATCAGTATTAAGTCTTGGTTGTGTTTTATTGGACTTTGTCAAATTACCATTTTGTTAGACTAGCTGCTCAACAGCTGCTCATCTAATCCAGAAAGAAAACAAAACAGACAGAACACAAAAATCAAGAAAGTCAACTTAATGAAGAACCATTTCCTTGCTTTTTTAAATTTCTATACTACTGAGAATTGAATTATGTTTCAAAAGATTTCATGTGAAGAAAACAGACTGTTCAATAAAACCAGCTGCAGAAGACTGAAAGTCAGCTCAAAGTAATATAAAAGCACAAAAAGATTTATGTTTCTTCAAACAGTCATGTATGGCAACAGCATTTACTTAATTGTCTCATCTCTCACTGTACCTTCTCTAAATGTGTCATTCTCAGAGAAGCCACTGAATTTCTTCTAGGATCAGTGCCACCTGGAAATTCTGCCACTCCACTGAATTAGTCATAGAAGCAGTGAATATACAAGAACAAAGAAGAAATTCTTGTTTATTTGATTTTCAACTCAGTTCTGCCAAAGATTACAGTAGAAAGCAACTAAGTTAAGGGTTATTTTTTCTGGGTTTTGGCCACACACAGTGGTGCTCAGGGGTAACTCTTGATTCTGCACTCAGGAATCACTCCTGGCAGTGTTCAAGGACCATGTGGGATGTCAGGGATCTAACCTGGGTTGGTTGCATGAAAAGCAAACACCCAACCCGATGTACTTACTATCTCTGTGGCCCCAGGTTTTCTAATATTCAATGCTTAAGATAGGAAATCCTTATGAGTATCACATTGTACATATCCAGAGTGTACCAGGAATACAGAACCACATGCTATCATTTATGCAGTGGTCCTTTGGCATTTTTCTGGGAAGAGATTTCACAGTCCCATAAAATTTGTTATAGTGCTGCCAACTCCAAAAAGTTAAGAATGTTCATCAGGTTTCAAGAAAAAGGAATAACAAACATCTTGTCTTGATTTCTATTGTTTTTCTCCATTATGCGAAATACCCAACCTTTCAAAGTGGCTCCCTTACATTTAAATTAAAAACTTTGACTTATAACTAAGTGATGATTATTCAAAGGCAAATTATTCATGTCCTTTATTTGTCAGTTTTCTCTCCTTATTACATTTCTGACTATTTTCACCAATTGATTATAATCTAGCTCACCAGAGGGCATGCAGAAGAGCAAAAAGGTGAATTTATTGCTTTTCCATTCTACTAAAATACTGAAGTCAAAATATTAATGGGATATATTTTTTCCAATGTGAAACTGTTCTATTATTTGTAATTTTAAGTTCTTATTAGTCACATCTTATTAGTCACAGATGTTAACCTTTCATGACTTTTTTGTTTACAAGATTTTTCAGTATCTTTTATTGAACTATAGTTTGCATATGATACACATAATTCACTGTCACTGTCTTCCCGTTCATCATCGATTTACTCGAGAGGGCACCAGTAACATCTCCATATGACCTGTCTCATGCTAGTAGAGCCCAAGGGCACCTGCTTGCTCCAGGAACATACAGAGCCTCAAACCATTCTATCAGGTCATGGGAATGAGGTGTATAATTGTTACTGATATCTGGCATATCAAATACGACACGGGTAGCTTGCCAGGCTCTGCTGTGCGGGTAGCATACTCTTGTAGTTATCTCTAAATCCAGCATTTATTGATGAACCGCGCGGCCGCTTGTGGCTGCGCCGAGTCGGGCTGTGATAGGCTGGTCTGCTGGGTGCAGTTCTGATGAGGGGGAAGTCCGGATGTGGACAATGGAGGCCCTCATGGAGTGGGTGGTTGTCTGGCTTGTTGTGAGGCTCTGCTAAAGTATTCAATTGCATAACTTTTGACATTTATGTACTTGTGAGTCAAACTACAATTAAGACCATCTAAGTATCCATTAGCTCCAGAAAGTTCCTCATATCCCCTGGTAACAACTTTCTGCTCCTTGCTGTTCCTCTCTATCTCTGGAATAAAACTGTCTTTGATCTGTTTCCTAACCCTGTATACAAATTAATGATTTAATTATTTTATATAAATGCAATACAATGTGTTCTTTTCTCTGACTTCTTTCACTCAGAGTTAGTTAATTTTTAATTTTAAAAAACTGGGGGAGAGATTAGAACACACCCTGTGGTGTGCAAAGGCCATTCTTATCTCTGTGCTCAGGAATGACACCTTGGTTGTGCTCGATGAATCACATAATTTTTTAAAAATATTTTCATTGGGGAAGGTGTGATAACACAGTGGCAGGAGGTTTGCCTTGCACACAGCTGACCTGGGTTCAATCCCTGGCATTCCATATGGTCCCCCAGCACTTCCATCAGTAATTCCTGAGTGCAGAGCCAGGAGTAATCCCTGATCACTGAGTGTGACCCAAAAAAGAAAAAAGAGTGTGTGGTTGTATCAATAGCTTAATAATTTTGTTGCTAATATGTACTTTATTATACACATATGGTACATGCTGTTTTCCCACTCACTTAAACATGGACATTGCAATGTTCTAGCTTTTCCTATTACAAAATCAAAAACTGCTTGAACTCTCATATACAGGTATTTGTGTGAACATATGCTTTTTTCATTCAAGTAACTTCTTCGTCATCGAATAGGTGCATCATATGATAGGAACATATTTAGTTATTACTAATTATTCCAAATAATACTATTTGGTAGTATTATTAAAATACTACCAAACTGCACTGGTTGTATCATTTTCCATTTTTATCAGCAGTACATGAGAGGGTTAATACTTAATCATTTCAAACCTCATAGAATCAGTATTTACATTTTTTGGCCACGCATATAGGGGTGCAGCATCACCTCCTTGGGGTTTCACTTGCATTTCTCTAATGATTGTAATGATATTGAACACTTTTGTGCTTACATGTCATCTGTATTTCTTTAGGGATCTGTCAGAGTCCAGATGTCCTTGCCTATTTTTTTTTTTTTTTGCTTTTTTTGGGTCACACCTGGCGATGCTCATGGGTTACTTCTGGCTCACTGATGCACTCAGGAATTACTCCTGGCAGTGCGCAGGGGACCATATGGGAATGCTGGCAATCGAACCCAGGTCAGCCATGTGCAAGGAGAATGCCCTACTAGCTGGACTATCACTCCAGCCCCCTTGCCCATTTTTAATTTATATACTATTATATGTTTTATGAGACACTGAAGAAAATAAAATAAGTTTATATTTAAAGTTTTTGTTTTATTAACCTATTATTTCATATGTTCTTTGGAATTCAAGTTATAATCAATATAGCACTTATTTATATACTTTTCCTCCCACTCACCTCCTTTGTTTTATTAACAAATATATTGTACTTCTGTTTGTTATACTCCTAGCAATGTATTATGCATATATTGAGGACTAGAATTATGAAATATATTTATTATCCCTGGATAATTTATCTAACATGTGGTCTATAGAAGACATTTCAGAAAAGAATACACCTTTCAAGAAAATGACTGATGAGTAAATTTTACAAAATCATAAGCTAAAAAATAGCTTATTGGTAAGTGTTTAGGGTGGGGGATCATAAGACTACAAATATTCAACCTAGAGATCAAGTATTCTATGGTAACATCTCCTAGATAATAACTGTAGCCTTTTCTCCACATTCTATAAAAAAAAACCTTGCTCATTCACTCACACACACACAAAATACAGCCTGAGTTCACATATACTGCCCGTCCCCGCTACAGCAATTGAGAAAGAATCATGCTGTTCAGGCAGAAGGAATTCAATCACCTAGTGGAGATAATGAAAGAGCGTCATACTTTTAAATCAGATATTGATTGATTACTGTAATATTCTCCTGTATCAATAGCTGTGGGCACAAAAAAGGGGGAAGGAATGGAAGAGATTTTTTAGAAGGCTATGAAATAAATAGGTGTTTGAGACTAAGAAATGCTGCAAAAAACAGCAATTTATATTGTAGGAATTGATTTCATTCTAGCAGCCTATAATAAAGTCCATCCTTATTGATTGTTGGGTAACCAACAGAGTCAGCATTTCTGGACAGTTACCATTGTTAAAAATTGTCCCTTGTTCACAATAATAGTACAGTAGGTAGGGTGTTTGCCTCACATGACCAATTCAGGTTTGATCCCAGGCATCTCATATAGTGCCCTGATTACCTCCAGGAATAATTCCTGAACATAGATCCAGGTGCAGGACCCAAACATTTACAAGCATCCTCTCCCCTATCCCACACATAAATTTTCCCTGTTCGCATCTCTTGAACATTCTGCCTACTGATCTCATACAGCTATTATCAGTGACTCTGTTAGTAACTTCTAGAACTGTAGTTTTTATTTTTGGTTTGTTTTGTTTCCAGGTCTTCCCTGGTGGAGCTCAGGGCCTTATCTTGACTCTTTATACAAGATGATCCTTTTGTGACCTCAAGTGACCATATGTGGTGCTAGAAATTCAAATTAGTGCTGATCGCAGGCAAGGCAAGCATTCTACCCCAGGGCTATGTTTCCAGCCCCTTTATTCAATTTATATGACTAGACTATATGAAATTCTTATATATTGCACCGGTGAAGGTTAAGGGAGTTTGTATTTCTTACTGTGTAGACTATTCTTGGTCTTTTATGTGAGAGAATTTAATCTATGCTAATTTCTTAAACATTTCTCTAATCAAGGGCCAGTATATCTGTGCTTGTAATAAGAGAACAATTTCATTTTGCAGACAGTTTAGAACTCCCACCCATTGCACAGTATTGTCTCAGTTGCTAAGAGGGTATATAAATGTGTTACTATCCTTGATATGGTGCCCAAGAGCTCAGAAAACAAAGAAACCATTAATTAAAATACAGAAACAGTGAAATCATTCCTGAGAAATTAATTTATATTTAATTAGCTTATATATTCAAACCGAAAAATAAGTGTCTAAGAAATTCTGAATTTGAGCAAAAATAAGGAACTTTCAGTGCTCTTGAGCAAAAGAGAAGGCAATCAATAATCAGTGAGACACATTTTGTTGCTTCAGGGGAGAAAATATCTACCACCATAGGGATATAATGAAGGAGTGCCTACTTGTAACATACTTCAGTTGAAATCATAAGACATTGACGAACTGCAGCCCAGAAATTTTCCTTGAATGTGAGTTCCATGTGCCAAAGTATACAGGTTAAGTGCAAGACAAAAATTTAGCACTTGTCATAGCCCAACATCCAACTGGAATAAAGAAATATTATTATAGAGCTTACTAAGTCTGACTTTTAAGAGTGCATAATTATACAACTCTGAAATGATAAATTAAAGTTTAAGATTCATATATACAACTTATCATTCTCCCTTTAATATCTTGAAATTTCTCTGCCATTTAAGATGCTTAACAGGTTGTCCTCATGTGATACAAACATGGAGTCAAACCAGTAGTATAAGATGTAGCCTTTGCACTATGGCCTGAGGGCTGTGTCTTATTCTACATATTTCCCTGCTGTTCACAGTTGAGACCGGCCATCACTTTTAGAGTCATTCCCTTATGAAACACTCATAAAATATTGAAGAAATGTTTTGAAACATGTAGGGTAATGTGATATCAGAAAAGATGGCAGAATAAGAAGTACTTGAAATCAGAATTAAGTGAGAAAAAGATATACACAAAATCTGAACTGAAAAGAGGGAAATTCATCTCTATTCATGAGTAATAAAATACGGTGCAGAAGACACTAAAGCGTTAAAATGTCTTTAAATGAGTAAGTTCAGTTTAGTTGCATGATACAAAATAAAATATTAAAATCAGTCATGCATTTGTAGCCTAATTATAAATGCTCAAAGGAGAAATTAAGACAATAAAATATTTAATAGCATCAAAAATAAAATACTTAGAGTAAGCTTAACTAAGGAGTTGAAAGAATTTTCTTCTAAAACTGACAAAAAAAATTTGAAAGAAATTAAGATACAAATGAATGGGAAGTAATCAAATATTTCCAGATTGTAAAATTCAATATTACTAAAACTGTATACTACCCAAAATTATATATTCAATGCAATCTCTAGTGAAAAAATCTCAACTGAAATTTTTATGGAAACAAATAATTTATTCATTTATGTTTAGGAAAAGGCACACCAAAGGTATCAGGACTTACTACTCCTTGCTTTGCCCTCAGCACTTCTTGGTATTGCTCAGGGATTGAAGTGGGGTTGTCTGTGTGCAAGGCAAGAACCTCAGCCCTGTATTATCTCTCTGGCAATTATATAAAACAATTTAAAATTCAAACAGACCTATAAAGTATACCAAATAGTCTGAATAATCCAGGGAAGAAAGAACTAAGCAAGATGCATCCCGATTCTTACTTTAAATTATAGTACAAAGGTACAATAATACAAGCGATATGGCATAAACTAAAGAGAGACAAATATCTGTGGAACATAATGGCCAGAAATAATCCCATGTTATATAGTGAATTTAACTATGACATAGAGTCATGTAGAGATTGTCACTTAAACAAACAGTACTTGAAAATGGATATCCACATCAAAAAAGAAAATTAAATTGAACCCTTATATCTCATCATACTCACAAAGCAATCTAAAATGGATTAAAGGCTCTGATAGAAGGCCTGAAACTATAAAGCTTCTTGAAGAAAGCCTGGGGAGAAATCTTTATTCTGAGCATAAAATTATTTCTTGTGTATGGCAAAAAGAACAAGCAACAAAATGAAACACAGAAAGTGGCACTCATCAAGCTTACAATTCTGCACAGAATACAAAACAATAACAAACAGAATGAAACAAATAGTATAAAATGTTTTCAAAGCAATAACTCAACTTCAAAAAGGGAAAATTAACTGGAATAGACATTACAGAAAAAAGACACCTAGATGGCCAACAGTTAGATGAAAAGATACTCAACATCACTAAGGAAAATGGAAATGCAGGGCAGGAGAGGTAGCTCAATAGTTTGAGCACATGCTTTGAATATGGAAGGCCTGAGTTCAATATTTGGCACTATATAATCCTCCAAGCAATACTGGGAAATGTCCCAGCACAGAGCAAGTAATAGCTCAGAGCACATCTTGGTGTGATTTTAATTACATGACTAATATAGCTCTCATAAGTTGGAATGGTCAAAAGTCAGCAAACTGAAACAAAACAAAATCTAAATATTAACAGTTTAGCCATAGGCATGGAGAATTTGGGAATTCCTATACACTGTTGGTAGGAATGTAAAATGATGCAGTTGTCAAGGAAAATTTTATTTTCTTTTAAAAAAATTAAAATTTCTGGAGCTGGGGTGGTTGTATGGTCGGTAGGGTGCTTGCTTTGCACACAGCCAACTCGGATCAATCCCTGGCACCCCATGTGGACCCCAGAGCACTAGGAATAATTCCTGAACACAGAGCCAGTTAACTTCTGAGCATCACAGGGTGTAACCCCCAAAAAAATAAAACAAAAATTTAGACTTCCATATATATTACAATTCTACAAGAAGGTATTTATTCCAACGATGTCAAGTTTAAAAACTCAAGGAGATATTTAAGTCAAAAAGATTGGGAAAGATCCTTGACAGACAAAGAAAAGTTGGTAAATATTTTTCCGTTGATTTTTAATTTTATTTTTGGGTCACATCCAGTGGTGCTCAGGGGTTACTCCTGCCTCTGTACTCATGAATCACTCTTGTTAGTCTCAGAAGAACATATGGGAAGCCCAGGACTGAACTTGGGTTGACTGTATTCAAGGCAATCATCCTACCTGCTATACTATTTCCATGGCCCAAAAAAATACTTTGCAGCTGTAAAATAAAACAACCTCTCATACACAACAACATAGTTGCATCTTAGAGGATATTAATCTAAGTGAAATTGTCACGAACTGACAAATACAGTGTGGTTGTACTTATTAGTATCTATTTTTTTTTCATTTTGAGTCACAGCCATTGATGGTCAGGCACCATTCCAGGCTTGGTGCTTGGGCAGAATAGTCACTCCTGGGTGTTTACGACATCATGTGGTGCCTGAAATTGAATCCGAATTTCTTGTATGCAAAGCATGCTCTCAGTCCATTGAGCTCTGCAGCCCTTAACTCACTGACACAGAAACTAGGTAATTACCAGAAGCTGGAGGAGGTAAAATGAGGAGTTGGCCTTCAGTGGGTAGAGAGTTTCAGTTGAGTAACACAAAAAAGATTTTGAGACACACTGTGTAAAAATGATCTGAAAGCAGACAATATTATACTGTATACTTAACAGTATTCAGGCTGGGAGATAGTTAAATAAATGCGAGTAGACACTTTGCATGTAGGAGTTAATAAACACGAGTAGACACTTTGCATTTAGGAGAGTTGGGGTTGAGTGCTTCCCAAATGTTAACCAAACCTGAACACGACAGCTGTGACCCAAAAACAAAACAAAAATTTATTAAAAGAAGTCTGAGGTGCCGGAGCAATAGCCCAGCGGGTAGGGCGTTGGCCTTGCCGCTTGGCCGGCCTGTGCTGGCCGGGTTCGATCCCCGGCATCCCATATGGTCCCCGAGCACCGCTTAGAGTAATTCCTGAGTGCAGAGCCAGGCGTAACCCCTGAGCATCACCGGGTGTGACCCAAAAAAACAAACAAACAAAAAAAAAGTCTGAGACCATGGCTCGAGTGTTGGAGTTCTAAGCATGTGCAAAGTCCTTAGCTTGATCCTTGGATTTGCATTCAAACTCTTCAATCCCAGCTGCCCTTAGCACCTCTGGATGTAGGCCTAGTGTTTTCTGAACATAACTGAGTACAGTTCCTATAAAATACTTTGAACACCATTAAAAGCATAGATCTCTATCAGTATGTTTTATAGGGCAAAAAAAAATCCCAAGAAAATATTCCAAATAACAATAGTACTAGCATGGGATTTCAAACAAGTACCAGGGAAGAAAGAACATAAAGGAGAACTGGAGAGCTGTGTGCACTGGTGTGTGTGTGTGTGTGTGTGTGTGTGTGTGTGTGTGTGTGTGTGTGTGTGTGTAATGAAAAAGCCTCAGGAAAGAAGAGGCATACACTTCTATTATGCTTCTTCCCTCTCATATGATCTTGAAAAGGTTGAGCTTTTGCTTTCAGATTGCTATTTGGGCTCTCTTATTTTTCCAGCCCTGATCCCCAGACTTTCTATGGGTGAATGTTAGAAAGAAAGGGAATTTGGAGACAGGCAGCGCCAGTTCAAGTTTTGTCACTTTTCTTTGTAACTACATTGACATGAGTGAAAGATTTGACTTATTTGAGACCCAGGATTTTCCTTTCAGGAGATGAATTACTAAGAACCATCCACAGAATTCTTTGTGAGTAATGTGAGATAAAGAAGATAAAATACCCAAGACTTAGGGTTGGAAACCTTTCAAATTCATCTTCGCTTGCTTTCCCCTTAGAGAATGTTTTAATTTCAGTATTCTCCATCACTTGCAGTTTTTATCCAACAGTTTACAAGTTCAATAAGTTAAAGATGTTTTCAGTCTAACACTTGTGTTTCCATTTCATTTCCCTGTAGAAATAATTCTTAAACTATTAAACATTTCTGACTGACAATACCTATTAGGCAACTAGTTGTATTTCTCCCCCCAAATACATTTATAGATGAACTTTTTTTCTATAGGCTTCCTCCCAAATATATAAATGATAAATATTCTTTATAAAACGATTCTAGGTTTTTTTTTTGGGGGGGTCAGTTTGGAAAACACACAATTTTTAAAATCCCTCCCCCACAGTTTCCCTTAATCTTGTGTGATGACGATGTCGGGAATGCCGCCGGGTCCCTGACAGTGGCAGGAAGTGAGTTTCCTTCTACCTCCGAAGCCGCTGGGGAATGGATGAAGACTCAGGAATCCGATGCAGTTTTAAAAGGCTTTACTTATCACAAGTTCAGGCATACAAATCAGCAATAGGAGAAACCCTGTGCTTAGGATTCCCAGCTAGAACCCCAGACACGTGTAGGCCAAGATGGTTTGCTGGGAGGACGGGCAAAAGAATAGTCACTATGTGGTGAAAAGGGGACTCTCATCCATTGTTGGTGGGAATGTCGACTGGCACAGCCTTTTTGGTAAACAATATGGACATTCCTCCGAAGACTAGAAGTTGAGCTCTCATTTGACCCAACCATACCACTCCTGGGAATATACCCTGGGAAGCCAAAAACACACAGCGGAAACACCATCTGCACTTTCATTTTCATAGTAACACTATATGTCAGGACAGAGGTTGTCTTCTACCTCCGAGGACGCCGGGAGAACAGATGAAAACTCACGAGTCCGGTGCAGTTCCAAAAAGGCGTTTAATAGTACAAAAGCTCTTCCACAGCACTCCAATACAATGAACAAACTTTAGCTCTGGTCCGAACTTAGACCATACAAAAGAGCCTAAGTCTCCCACCAAAGAGAGAGAGAGGATCTCACCCAAGCTGAGTCCTACCCAGAAGAAGGAGCAAAAGGCCAAAGAGCAAAAGGCCAAAAGCCAAAAGCCAAAAGCCAAAAGCCGCAGGAGCCAAAAGCCAAAAGCTGAAAGGCCCAAAAGGCAAAAGGTGAAAAGATGAAGATAAGTCAGCCCCTTATATATACCAAAGTAATCCAACCGGGAGGGGCATGTCAACAAAGAACTCTAAACAGAGTGTAGTGCCACACTCTATTGCAGGTATAAACAAAGGTTATGCCAAGGACTAACCCCGAGATTATCTCTTATATAAAACACTGGAGAGAGAGGGGGCTGATATAAAGTAATACATCTTAACTTCATGAGCTTCATGTAATCTAGATGGTACCCACAAGTTCCTTCTTATTATTATCTGCACCAGCGTGATTCTGAGTATCTTGTTCTCCTGTACTGAAAGGGTCACACTCGCCTTGCTTAGAGCAAACTAGTATGATCCTTCCTATAGTCTTCCTATAGTCTCAGCGTAGCCAGAGTAGTAGTCTCCCATGTTGGGTGCAGTGGGTATAAAGAGGAGCTGTGCCCAATCTAGAAAACATAGAAGTCTTAGTAGATGTATAAGTCAGAAGTTATTAAATCAAGGTGACTTCTGTAACTGCCACACCCTCTAGCAGTGTTTACATAGATGAGAGGTCTCATTAGAATGAACCTTGACTTAAATAAGATTAAACTGGGTGTGGGCAAAACAACAAAGCTCCCAGATTAGCTAAATCTGTCCTCCAACAACTATTCATATATATATACCATATATATGGTATATATACCATATATATATATATACCACATATATACCATATGTAAAGCAAGGCTTAGTATGTACTTAAATACTGAAGATTGACTTCTTGAAGCTTCTTGGAAATAGCATTCTCTGAGAATCCAGATAGACCCACATTATATATATATGGTATATATATATAATGATACCACTATCCATATATATACCATATATATATAATGATACCACTATCCAAGGTCAGGCAAAACATAGATCAAGAGGTCTTGTCAAAGGTGGAATCTACCACAAACGTGGGTGTCAGAGGTTAGGTAAGACAGAAAAGGGAACAGTGTGTTAATAATTGTTAAAAAGTGATATTACTAGCCTTGAATTGAGCATTGAAAACAGGTAAAAAGATACACATGATAACCTCTAAATGTATGGATTGCAATCCACAATGTGTAAGAGAAGGAAGAGAGAAAGAGAGAGAGAAAGAGAGAGAGAGAAAGATAAAGAACCTGCCATAGAGGCAGGCTAGAGAAGGTGGGGAGGGAATCGGGGACATTGGTGGTGGGAAATGGGCACTGGTGGAGGGATGGGTGCTGGAACACTGTATGACCAAAAACCCAAACATGAACATCTTTGTAATTGTATATCTCATGTTGGTATAATAAAATATTAAAAAATATTAGTCCATAAAAACATCCTTCAGAATAAAATTGAAGCCTACATAAACATAGCCTGAGGAGAAAGAATAGTCTTTGAATGCTTTAAATAATCCACTCATTGTACCCTTGCTGGCATGATTTATAAAGTGTGATATAAATTTTATATGGAATATCTTCCTCTCCTCTGGGTTCTGTGAAGACTTTGTCTTTGAGGTTCTTCAGATTCAATGTGATATGCCAAAGTAGAGTTGTTGATTGTGTATGTGTGTTTGTGTGTGTGTTTGTGTGTGTGTTGTGGAGGGTTGCTATCTTTACTGGTTGGTGTTTTCTGAGCTTTCTTGACCTATCATGAATTTTAGAAAATCTTATAGCATTATTAGTTCAAATATTTCTTTTTTTATATCCTTTCTTTATCTTTCTCGTACTCATATTTATATACGCTCTCCCTTTTGTAGTTGCCCACAGTTCTTGGATATTTTGAAAATCCTCTGTGTGTGTGTGCACGAATGGGTGTGTGTACACATACACACACACACACACACACACCAAGACTTGAACTCAGGGTTTGCTACATGAAAAGTATGTTCTTATCACTGAGCCACATCCTCAGGACCTTGGGCATTATATTCTGTTTCCTTTGTATCATCTGGTTTAGTACAGCAAGAAGCCTATCAAAGAATTTTCATTCCTTATAACAACTTTTAGCTCTAGTATTTTCTTTAATCTATTAAATATTTTAATATTTCTGTTTACTCTGACCATCTGTTCTTGGAGGCAGTTTTTTGTCTATCATAGTCCTTTGACTATTAAACATAGTTGTTTTATTGTTTTGGTTCGCAGGGGGCACATGCAGTGGTACTTGGGTGTTAGGTCCTGGCTCTGCGCACAGAAGTCATTTCTGGTGGTTCTCAGGGGAACCATGTGTTAGTACCAGCGATCAAACCTAGGCCTACGCTTGCTTTGCATGATGGTTTTGATTATTGCTTTTTTTGCTCTCTGTTTTTAATGTTTCTTTTGATTTTTTCATAGTAATGAATGTATAATACAAAATTGATAGGCTTTGACATTAGTTTTTATGTTTAGCTAGCTAGAAATTAGGTTATAGCTATGGTGGCAGAAACCCAAATATTTCAGAATATATTTCAATTTTGTGATTGCTTATCTTCTTGACTTTGCACATCTCTGAACATTACTTAAGTAGGTTCTGAGGCTGGTAGTTCTAGATGACTTTCCTAAGATTGGATATGAGCCATTTGATATAGTGATGAGGTGTGAAGTAAAGAGAAGTGTTAGTGAAGTATACTATGGTCCTGTGATTAGAGCTTGTCTTTTAATGAGTGTAAGCTGAACATGTCTCCAATTTAGAAGAAATTAGATTTTTCTCTCAGATTGGTTAGGCATTGGTGAAATCACTGTCTCAACATAATGGAAAAATAATTTCTTTTTGATGACTGTATTATTAAGAAGATTAGATTGTTCTGGGTGTGCTTCAAAATAGCTGCTATTTCCCTTCTCCCCCTGGATCTTCTCTGAAAAAACCTGGTAGGGTTCCTGGAGATAAAACAGGAAAGAGTTTCATGCTTCCTAATGTCTCTGCCTCCCACCTGAGTTTTTAACTCTCATGCGTGTCCATACCGAGCTACCAACAGTTTTTAATTTATAGCTTAAAGTATTGCAGCAAATACTAGATTCAGCTCACAATTGCTAGATTTTTGCTCCAAGTAACCTGTGATTCTCTTTGATTTTTATTTGATTTTCTAATACTTGTAGCAACAATTTGTACCAGATTTCAATTCGCTCAATGACCTAAGAGTTGTTAGGTTTTATTTTAGTATTTTTTTCTTGTCATAAGAACATTTTAACTCTACATGCTGGACTCATAGTAGGAAGAGTATCATTAAATTTGTATTTAATTCATTACAACATATTGTTATAATTGTAGAGATAAATTTATTATGAGCAAAGCATATGTTAAGAGGCATACTTTCTCTTCGGTTAATATGTGTGCATTAGTTCAGCTTTTGGAAATAATTTTTAAAAGACTCAATTTTTTAGACACAATGATAAAATGTTACTTATTTAATTAAAAAAGCAAGATACATTTCACTAAAAACTAATTAGTTCTACAAATAGTTTGTGTTAAAAAGGAAATATAAAATATTAAACATTTCATAAAGTAATATAATTGAAAATATTATAATTGGTAATTTAGCATAAATATTTCATGATATAATTTGATAATATGTTTAGGTATCTCATCAAGAAAGTCACAGTATGGTATAAATAAATGACCTACAATTTGTATCTATAGTTTTATTCAGTATAATTTTAAAAAATCAAATGACATACAGCACATTATAGTTGTAATGAAAAGAATTAATCTGTGTTGCATTTTGTATATTTGATGTATTTTTTTTAAGCTAAAAAAACTAAGCGGGAGGTTTTTTTTGTAAATTTTGTATATTTGAAGTGTTTTTTAAGCTAAAAAACTAAAGCTAAAATAAAACTGCTTGCCCTTAAGTGTATGTAGTGCAACCCATAATATGTAAGAGAAGGAAAAGAGAGAGAGGGAGAGAGAAAAGAGAGATAAAGAAACTGCCATTTAGGCAGGCTGTGGGAAGGGTGAGGGAATTGGGGACATTGGTGGTGGGAAATGGGTACTGGTGGAGGGCGGATACCGGAACACTATGTGACCGAAACCTCCAAACATGATAAATGTTGTAATTGTATATCTCATGGTGGTATAATAAAATATTTTTAAAAAACCTGCTTGCCTTTAAGTTAAGATATAAAATGAGATGGTGTAAAATAATGTAGGGTAAAATCAAATACAGAATTTTATATGTCTTATTAATGTTCTTAATTTTACCTAACCAGATCTGCCCAAAGCACAGAATTCTCGGTCAATAGTCAGGGGTAGAGAAGACAGTGTTGTTAAACAAACTTACCATTACCCTCTCTTCCCATATTCAAAATTCAAAACATAGTTCATTTTAGATCTCTGACTCAAACTGAAGAACCCCAATTCTGACATCATTTTCATCATTATCAGAAAAGTTTAACTTTTTAAAAATATTTTATTTTACCACCATGAGATATACAATTACAAAGATGTTCATAAGGCGGCTCATATTTGGATTTCGGTCATACAGTGTTCCAGCACCCATCCCTCCACCAGTGCCCATTTCCCACCACCAATGTTCCCAATTCCCTCACCCCTCCCCTAGCCTGTCTCTATGGCAGGCTCTTTCTTTCTCTTTCTCTCTCTCTCTCTCTTTTCCTTCCCTTCCACATTGTGGATTACAATACATACATTAAGAGGTTGTCATGTGTATCTTTTTGCCTGTATTTAATGTTCAGTTCTAAGTTGGAATTAGCACTTTCGATAATTATTAGCACACTGTTCCATTCTCTCTTACCTAGCCTCTGACTCCCACATGTTTGTGATGATTTCCACCTTTGACAAGACCTCCTGATCCATATTTCGCCTGACCTTGGATATTGGTATCATAATATGCACATATATATTTATGTCATGCAAATAAATGCAGTCATTCTATATCTGTCTTTTTCCTCTGGATAATTTCACTCAACATGATCCTCTACATATCCATCCATTTATAGAAAAGTCTAACTTTTTAGAAAAGATAGAAAACAGTGCAGAGATAATAGCTATAAGTTCTAGAACTCATAGGAAATAATCAACAAATGTAATGAGGACCTGTTAGAAAGAGGATAATTTTCAGTTGTGTCCCACCAACTAATAATAGGAGTAACTGGAGTTTGAACGCATACAAAAATAAACATCAAAAATAACAACAAAGAACTGAGGGGCAGATGCTCCTGGACACTGATGGACTTATCCATGTTACCTGAAAAGTAAATAAAATTTCCTTTTCTCCTTACTTCCTCAATGGACTTATATCATCTCCGGGTGAAAATAGAGGAGAAGCTATTATTTTTCAGCAGGATACTCACCTCAGAGGCTAAATTTGCAATAAGAATTATTGGATTATATCAAATTGTCAAGATGAATTTTTCTGGAACAAGAGAAATAAAATATAGGAAATACATTGATTCAAACTTGAAGATTAATTTAACTATAGAGGAAATTTTATTCTAAAATTCACACGTTGAATCCCTACTTCTCTCTGATGCTGTTTGTATACAGGTCCTTTGAGAAATTATGGCTTTACATGGGGTCATGAGGGTAGGAACTCTAGATAGGATTTCCTTAATGAGATAAGGAAGTACAGTCAGAGCTCTATTCACTATGTGAGAATACAGTAAAAGGTAACTATCTTTAAGCCAGCATAGAAATCTTACTAAGAAACCAAGTCAGTGAGCACTTTCATGCCCACTTGATGAATTTACAACCTCCATAACAACCAGAAATGATTGCTTTCTAAGTCAGCCGGTATGTGGAATTAAGTTTAGGATGAAACTATAAACAACTATACCAGACAGAAGTATTGGATAGTATTTGGGATCAAAAATTAAGTTGAGCTAGGAGAAATTTGTAGTAGGGCATAACAGTTTCTCTTCCTTAGCCTTCTTTAGGCATATATCTCTTCCTTAGGCATTCCATTCCTTGGAATCCCTAGAATATATACTTAGAGTAACCACTGGCAACAGGGACTTATATCATTTTATTTGGGCATAAAGTAAAAGAGTAAGTTTGCACACTAAGGACTTAAGGACCACTTGGCTGTAGTTAATTGCTTCAGTTTTATGAGTTATTGAGTGTCATTTCTCTTGGGAAAACTAATGAAGGTGAAACTGAATGCTCAAGATTAATGGTATCTTTGAGACTGAAAGATCCTCTCAAGGTGTTTGTATAGTCAAGCTTCTGTAAAGTTTGGATAACTATGATGTTTCAACTGCATCTATTTAAGACCACTGTCCAATTCCCCTAATTTTTAAGTTTTACTTTTTCTTTTTGTGATATTGTATTGAGGTAGTGATAGGGTTCAGTACTCACTACCTTGGTATAGTGAGTCCTTAAATATGGCACCTTGGTACATCGAATATTTAAGATAAAGGAGTTTGAGCAAATGGCAGAAGGACTCTGACTTCCCTTGCTTCTTCCAGAAACAGATAATAAACCCTGTGAGAGGTGTCTCCTTATGCTGGGAGGAAAAGAGGACCCTGATTTCCATAAAGAATGGGGCACTAAAAGCTTCCAAATAGATTTAGGAAGCTTTCTCAAGTTGCTATAATTAGCTCATCTTCTAACCTACCACATTTCTCCTCAACCATCACTTCTTCACACATTGTCTTCAACCAATCAGATTAAATGCTTTCTCTTGGTTCTGAGTGACAGTACAGTGAGCAGGTGTTCGCCTTGCATGCAGCTGACCCTTTTGATACACAGCATACCATATCCCCCCCCAGTACCACGAGGACCAAATCTGGGTCTGCCACATGCAAGGCAAATACCCTCCTTACTGTACAATTACTCCAAACCCCCTTACACAACTTTTTACCCCTTACATACTGCAAGAAACAACAGACCAGATTGCTCCTAACTATTTTTTAAAGTTTATATTCTTGATTTTCTTTATTTTAATTTACACTCTGTTAGTAATTATTATAAGCACTTTATTATTTTAATTATGTAATATCATATTATATTTATATATTGTTGCACTTTTTGTTCTTTGTTTTGTATATTTACTAAGACCCAACATACTTTGCTCTTTAACAATGATTCCACAGAGTCTATTTTTTCTCAGAGGTTATAAAAAATACACTAGTCTTTTATTTATAAGTTTCATCAATTATTGACAGAATATCTAAACTACATATAGGATGTTCTTAGACTTTACAAAGCTATCTGGCCTCTCGTAAGACAAACTTGTGTGTGGTTGCTACAGGAATTTTGAGTAATCGTGTTTCCTAAAGTTTTCTGTCAAAAAAAAATTCTGTGGGGGCCGGAGCGATAGCTCAGCGGGTAGGGCGTTTGCCTTGCACGCAGCAGGCCCATGCCGGCCCAGGTTCGATCTTCGGCATCCCATATGGTCCCCGAGCACCGCCAGGAGTAATTCCTGAGTGCAGAGCCAGGAGAAACCCCTGAGCATTGCCGGGTGTGACTCAAAAAGCAAAAAAAAAAAAAAAAAAAAAAATTCTGTGTACTTATACTATATTACTAAGTTTACTTTTTATATGAGAAAGCATTTATTTGTTTGTTTATTTGAGGGAGCCACACTTGTAGTATGTAAGGGTTCAAAGTTGTGTTTGGGGGGTTGGAGTGATTGTACAGTAGGGAGGGTATTTGCCTTGCATGTGGCAGACCCAGATTTGGTCCTCAGGATCCTGAATGAAGAGCCAGGAGTAATCCCTAAGCATCGCTAGGTGCGACCCAAAAAGCAATAAATAAATAAATAAATAAATAAATAAATAAATAAATAAATGAATAAACACATAAATAAATAAATAAACTGTTTTTATTTTGTGTTTGGGTGACATTTCTTTTCTCATCCTAAATATTAAAGTTTGCTCAGAATCTCATGTTATTTTTCCTAAATAAAAGCCTCAAATTGTATAAGCTTTAGCTCCCACAAAGCCTAGTCTGCAACTGAATAGGAAGTAAAAACTCAAGACTTATTTTCATTTCCCTCATTACAGTTCAGTCTGGTTCCTATTCCATGTCTGATGGAAATAGTTAATTGATGCCTTATCCTCTCAAATGTGTTGCTATTGAAGAAAATAAAATTAATAAAATTATATCAAAAGGATAATCTATGACTCCTGTTTGAATTGGAAACTAATTGCTAATCATGAAACAGAATCATAAGGGGTTTTATGTGTATGTGCACTATTTAGTTCAAAGGGTATTTTTTTAAGAATACAAATCATGCCTTGATGTAAAAGCAAAATGTACATTTATGATTGCTTATGGTTCTGCTTTGAAGCTAACAATTAGCTTTAATTTTGTATTCAACATAGTGAGTGGTAATGTATTTTAAACCTATTTAGCTTGTTCCTACAATGTACCTTGGTCTGATCAGCCACACTTGGGTATTTCAATAGTTTACTCTTCAGGTCCCTACAAATGAGTGTCTTACTTTTTAAGTAGTATAAAGTAGAAGAATCAGATCATTCACCTTATTTTGAATTTCAGAAAACATATGTATAATCACTATTATTTAATTTAAAAAACACCTGATCCATGTGGAATAATTATTTTCTCCTTGAGTTAACACAGTTTTAAGACTAAATAAAGGATATTAATAACTTATTCAGATAAGTTTATATAGATAGCATATGTTTAGAATATTAAAACTCTGGAGAAGGTGCTTTAGGTATTCAAGCCATGACCACATAATTCATTATCAAATTTGGTTTGTTTTTGCTCACTACATATCTCTGCAAAACACTTGGCACTCTAGGGAATTAAACAGAGATCCTTGCTGTTGGGGGAGCCGCTGTAGTCCCCAACAATTTCAGAAAATGAGTTCCCTTCTACCTCGGAGGCCAGTGGGGAATGGGTGAAAACTCATGAGCCTAGTGCAGTTTCAAAGGCTTTTACTAATTCTCAATAATAGAACAAGCTCTGCCACTACAATCCAAGGTAATGGGAGTCCCTAGACCTCTAGTTCTTGGTCAGAATTCTGACCAGGCACTCGGTCCAGGTCTCCCACCAAAGTGGATGGATCTACCTCAAGTCAGTCCCCTTACATATACCCAAAAGCCATAATCTTTTCTTAGGGAGGGTGGCACCAATGAATCAGCTTTTAGGAGGAGAGTTAGGGTGCTGTCACACCTGCTTTAGGTCTAAACAAATGATTACGCTAGGGCCTATCCCCTTCTTCTGAGATTATCTCTTATGTCAAAGCACTGGAGAGAGAGGAAGGCCTGGTATAAACAAATACATCTTAATGAATGTATACGTAGGGAGAAACACATAATAATTTCATGAACTTCATAAAATCTAGATGGTACTCACAAAGTCCTTATTTCTACTCAATACCAGAGTGATTCTGAGTATATTATCCTCTGTTTACTGAAAGAGCCATGCTAACCTACTTGAGGGAAAACTAGTAATGATCCTTCCTTTGATCTTAAACTGTAGTCTCAATATACCCAGGATGGTGGTCTCCTCGTAAATTCTAACTGTCCCACCCTGGGTCCAGTGGGTATTAAGAGGAATTGTGTCCAATCTAGATAATTTGAAATCATAGTAGCTATTATAATAATATATCAGAAGTTATTAATTTGGAGTCAAAATGACTCCTCTAACTGCCACACCCTCCATCAGTGTTTACACAGAAGAGAAATATTATTAGCATGAACTGGCTTAAGGACAAGTAAATAGTTTAAACTGTAAGGAGATTAAACAGCAAAGATCTCAAGCTAGCTAGACTCTGTCGTTCAACACCTTGCAAAGCTGGAAAACAGGACAAGGTATTTTATGTGACGGCATTTCCTAGTCATGTTGTTTTCATTCTATATGGACAAACTAGTTTACCTGCTGACATCCATTTTGTGAATGAGTGAATAAAGTATGAATGAATTTAAAAACACTCCACCATTTTGAATCTCTTGAATGGAAAGTTTTTACCATTCAACTCTTATGTTCATATACTGAAGCTAGGCAAGGGAATAAGTCCTCCAATTTAAATCACTTCTCAATTAGCAGAGAAAGAGTTAGAAACTAGTTGAAAGAAATAAAACACCATGTCTATAAAACATAGACATGAGGTAATGGGATTCTGGAAAAGATCTGGAAAAGACCATGGTAGTGACCAAAACTGCATATGTAGAGAATAAGGGAATCCTCTCAAAGAAGGGAAGGAATGGCATTTTACTAAAAAGAAAAACACTTGTGGGAGTGAAAAGGAAGATTTGGCTGGGTACTAGCAAGCAGTAAGTGCAGTCTAGTGCAAGGATAGACATTATGTATACAGCAGAAGATAGCTTTAGAGAGACTCAAAAATATACAGGGACTATGATAGCACTTCTCTTCAAATTTCCAAGTGTCTAATAAAATACCTAAGATATGCTCAGTCCTCAGACACTTGGTAGCATAGATTGACACATACAGAATCTGAGCAACCATATTAAACTGATTTATAAGGTCCTCAAATTTTCACCTAATGTGAATGAACTATTTTAGAATGCTCATAACACAATTTTTTCTGCTAATACTTTAAGACAAAAAATGTTTTTTATTTGTGTATTAATAAATTTGACTTGCTAGAAGAAATATGTCACTACTAATTTAATAATAAACTCCTGTTTCTCCTGTTTCAAAATCTTGTTCACTGTCACTGTCTGTCACTGTCTTCCCGTTCATCATCGATTTGCTCGAGCGGGCACCAGTAACATCTCCATATGACCTGTCTCATGCCAGTAGAGCCCAAGGGCACCTGCTTGCTCCAGGAACATAAAGAGCCTCAAAGCATTCCATCAGGTCATGGGAATGAGGTCTATAATTGCTACTGGTATTTGGCATATCAAATACAACATGGTAGCTTGCCAGGCTCTGCCGTGCGGGTAGCATACTCTTGTAGTAATCTAAAAATCCAGCATTTATTGATGAACCGCTAGGCCGCACTGTGATAGGCTGGTCTGCTGGGTGGAGTTCTGGCGAGAAGGAAGTCCGGATGTGGAAAATGGAGGCCCCTCATGGAGTGGGGGGTCCTATGGCTTGTGGTGAGGCTCTGCTGGGATGGTGGGCCAGGGCTAGAACCTTCCATCCTTTCCAGGCGCCTCATGAGCGGCTGGGCACAGGGATAGCCAGTAGCAGCTCTGCCCCATGTCTGTGAGTCTCAAATTATCAAGTTCTCTCACTGGACTCTACATTAATTTGAGTTATATAAAAATTAGCAATTTTTAGTAGTTAATTCTGTTTAACTAGGTAGTTTAAAGTTAGTAGATAATTCAGTTTAATTTATGAATCTGTAATATTCAGGCTCATAAGTTTAACTGAATTATCTACTAACTTTTAAACTACCTAGTTAAACAGAATTAACTACTAAAAAATTTCTAATTTTTATATAACTCAAATTAATGTAGAGTCCATGAGAGAATTTGATAATAAAACGAAGAATATAGGAGAGAATAAATTTTTCTACATAAACAAAAACATATGAAAATAATCTGAGAGGCAAACTCAAAGGGAATTAATGAGAATTATTCAGCCTGAAATATTCAGGCTCATAAGTTAAACTGAATTATCTACTAACTTTAAACTACCTAGTTAAACAGAATTAACTACTAAAAATTGATAATTTTTATATAACTCAAATTAATGTAGAGTCCAGTGAGAGAAATTGATAATAAATTTGAAGAGTATAGGAGAGAAGAAATTTTTCTACATAAACAAAAAACATATGAGAGGCAAACTCAAAGGGCATTGATGAGAATTGGCCCCAGACTCATAAGTATTCTTCATTACTGGAGATAAGATTCCTCATGTTTCTGCCCAGATACACAGTCAGAGGTATTAATAAAAAGGAACTCAGGTTAACAAGCTTTTGCTATATATTGGAAGTACTCTTGGTGATTGTGTACTAAAGATTCCATTTCCATCTAGAATGTCCTAGAATAAGGTTTCTTCCACTCACTCAAGCACATCAGTAGTATCCAGTGGACATCAATGACATGAAATAAATGAAGAAAACCAAAATAGCATATATCAGATTCTTTTACAACGTTCCTCTTTTCACCAAACAGGTCTAACTGTTTCTTTGGATCTCCATTTCCTTACCAAAAGGAAATCCCCGTAAATCAGATATCATTAGAACCAAACCCACAAAGCAAAGCACATATACATATATATTCCTCTGTCAAATAAAAATTAAATGTATATAATTATCCATAATGAAAAAATAAAAAATCAGTCTGAATCTGAAAAGAGAATTAACTGACTAGTTTTAGAAATCATCAAAATGGAGTTGATGTAGAATTACTGAAAAAGACTTTAATCAGTCACTTGATCACTTCACTTGACATCCCGTTATTTATCAAATTGCTAGAGCAGGTGCCAGTAACATTTCTATTTGACCCTATCATGTGTCAATGTAGCCCAATGGCCTCTGCTTGCTTCAGGGAAGACAAAGAGCCTCAAACTGCTTGTTCAGTGTTTTGATGAAGTCTGACCATCTTGTAGGTGGGTGGCCACGTGATCTTCTGATGTCCCATGGAATCCAGTCAGTAACAGCTCTAGACCAGCGGTGGTCTCCAAATTGCATTACATGTCCAGCCCATCTGATTTTCGATGCCTTGGCTAAGCGAGACAGCATCCCTGATTCTGGAATAGCGATGGAGGGTCAGATCTCCGATTCCTTCTCTCACTTGAATGAGGCGTGATATTCCAAGCATAGCTCTTTCGATTCCTCTCTGGGAGACCCGAATAGCATTCTCATCCTGCTTTCGTAGGGCCCAGGTCTCTGAGGCGTATGTTAATGCAGGGAGAATGGTGGAGTCAAAGAGATGCGCCTGGAGCTGGAGGTTCTTTGTCCTTTTTAGCTATTTCTTCGATGCCTTTGAAGGCATTCCATGCTGCTTCTCTTTCTCCTGCACAGCTCAGGTTTTAGGTCTTTCATCATGTTGAGTTCTTAACCTAGGTACACATAACTTCTGCATTTAGAGATGTTTGTTCCATTGAGAGTGAATGGGGCCTCTAGAACTAGTTTGTTTTTCATGAACATAGTTTTGTTGAGATTCAGCTGTAGACCTATCTTTCCACATTCTCAGTCAAAAGTCAGCCAGCATTTGTGCCACTTGGCTAATGTTTGGTGTTATTAGAACGATGTCATCAGTGAAGTGTAGGTAGTGTAGTTGCCAACCATCTATCTTCAGTTCTATTCCTTCCCATTCTAATTGTCATAATGCTCACGAGGGTGGCGCTGAACAGTTTTTGGTGAAATGGTATCACCCTGCCAAACCCCTCTTTTGACATCAATGATCACTTCCTTATAGAATGGTGGGATCCTGGTAGTGAATCCATAATACAGCTCACGAAGGATCTTTTATGATATTGGGTTTGAATGCCCTGTTTGACTAGGGCTTTGATGACCGCTTCAGTCTCCACAGAATCAAAGGTTTTCTTTAAATCAATGAACATGAGACAGAGCAGCATCTTGAACTCCCCCACAAACCTCAATGAGCTTGGTTACTGTGTGGATATGATCGATTGTGCTGAATATTTTTTGGAAGCCAGCTGTGTTTAATCAGTCATTATACAAAAAAAATTCAG
>JAJIBD010025531.1:0-50170 GCA_021461705.1 Cryptotis parvus | reverse complement strand
TCACTTGATCACTTGAATCCCGTTATTCATCGATTTGCTCGAGCGGGCGCCAGTAACATTTCCATTGGACCCTATCATGTGCCAATGTAGCCCAATGGCATCTGGTTGATTCAGGAATATGAAGAGAGCCTCAAACCGTTCCTTCAGAGTCTTGACAAGGAAGTCTGACCATCTTGTAGGTGGGCGGCCATGTGATCTTTTTGACATCCCGTGGGATCCAGTCGGTAACGGCTCTAGTCCAGCGGTCATCTCCAAATCGCATTACATGTCCAGCCCATCTGATTTTCGATGCCTTGGCAAACGAGACAGCGTCCCTGATTCTGGAATAGCGACGGAGGTCAGAACTCCGGATTCCTTCTCTCACTTGAGTGAGGGTGATATTCCAAGCATAGCTCTTTCGATTCCTCTCTGGGAGACCCGAATAGCATTCTCATCCTGCTTTCGTAGGGCCCAGGTCTCTGAGAGCGGAAAGGTGGAGTCAAAGAGATGTGCCCGGAGCCGGAGGTTCTTTGTCCTTTTAGCTATTTCTTTCGATGCCTTTGAAGGCATTCCATGCCGCTCTCTTCCTCCTGGCGCAGCTCAGGTTTTAGGTCGTTCATCATGTTGACTTCTCGACCTAGGTACACATAACTGCTGCATTCAGAGATGTCTGTTCCATTGAGAGTGAATGGGGCCTCTGGAACTAGTTCATTTTTCATAAACATAGTTTTCTTTAGATTCAGCTGTAGACCTATCTTTCCACATTCTCGGTCGAAGTCAGCCAGCATTTGTGCCGCTTGGCTAATGTTTGGTGTTATTAGAACGATGTCATCAGCGAAGCGGAGGTGGTGTAGTTGCCGACCATCTATCTTCACTCCCATTCCTTCCCATTCTAATTGTCGCATGATGTTCTCGAGGGTGGCGCTGAAGAGTTTTGGTGAAATGGTATCACCCTGTCGAACCCCTCTTTTGACATCAATGATCACTTCCTTGTAGAATGGTGAGATCCTGGTGGTGAATCCGTAATACAGCTCACGAAGGATCTTGATGTATTGGGTTTGAACGCCCTGTTTGGCTAGGGCTTCGATGACTGCTTCAGTCTCCACAGAATCAAAGGCTTTCTTTAAATCAATGAACGTGAGACAGAGCGGCATCTTGTACTCCCTACAAACCTCAATGAGCTTGGTTACCGTGTGGATATGGTCGATTGTGCTGAATCCTTTCCGGAAGCCAGCTTGCTCGCATGGTTGTCCTTCATCTAGTGTTCTGCCAATCCTGTTCAGGATGACTCGAGTGAACAGCTTGTAGATGACGGACAACAGGCAGATGGGGCGATAGTTGCCGATGTCGTGAATGTCTCCCTTCTTGAACAGTAGAACTGTCCTGCTGGTTTTCCATTGGGAGGGCACCTTGCATTCGGACAGGTAGCGTGTGAAGAGCCGAGCTAGTGTATTGATGAGTACCGATGGCAGATTCTTCAGGTGTTCGGGTCTGACTTTTGTCTGGGCCTGGTGCTGTTCCCTTCTTTCGACGAAATGGCATGTCGGATTTCAGAAGGGAGAATGTTGGGAATGACATATCCATCCTGTGGAATTTGGTATGTGGGCAGGTGGATGTGGTTATCAAAGAGATCTGAGTAGAAGTCATGGATAATCTTCTCCATTGCCTTTCTGGAAGATGTGATAGATCCATCAGGGCGTCGGAGGGCAGTCATCTTGGTCTTATAGTTGGCGAAGGACAGGCGGGCGGTGTGAATGCTTTTCCCGGCTTCTGCTGCATCTTCTAGTATTTCTGCTCTTCTGTCTTTGAGGTCTTCCTTTATCGCTTCTCTGCACCGCTTTGCAAGCTTGGACATTAGCATTTGGTCGCCTGAGGCTCGCGCCTTGCCACGTTGGCGAATGAGCTCGAGAGTTTCTGAAGACAGGCATCCTTTTGTGTCTTTCTCTCTCTCGGCATTCTTTGCACAATCATAGAGGTGCTGAACCAGTCGGTTGTATTCTTCATCGATGTCGTCAATGATGGTATCTTCCCATGTTGCTGCAATGGTGCCAAAGAGTTCCCAGTTGGTGGTCGTTCTGGGAGTTCTCTTCTTAAACTTTGCAGCCTTTTCTCCCCTATTGCGGAAGTAGAATTTTGCATGAAGGAGACGGTGGTCCGATCCTGTTTGGAATTTGGGGACGACAGCAACATCGGTCAGACAAAACCATCGATTGAAGATGATGTGGTCAATTTCATTGTGGAACTGTCCACCAGGAGATTCCCATGTCCAACGTTTCGCTTCAGCCTTCTGGAACTGTGAGTTCCCATGAATGGTCTTGGTGGACATGATGAACTCAGAGAGTCTCTCACCCTGTTCGTTCCATTCTAGGCCATGGGTCCCGATGTGGAGTTCTTCGGCCGATCTTCTCGGTCCTATCTTGGCATTAAAATCACCAACTATGATCTTGTAGAAGGTGTGATCTTTTTTATAGAACTCCTCCAGTTCCATGTAGAATTTCTCAATTTCATCTTCCTTGTATGTGGATGTTGGTGCGTAGACAACGAAGATAGAAATTGCTGGCAGTGGGCCACATCTCTTCAAGTGTAATCGTCCTATCCGGTTTGTTAGGCATTCAAATGAATCAATGTTGACGGCCATGTTCGTGTTGACAAGGACACCAACTCCACCGACGCCTCTTTTCGTCGCATGTTCCAAGGAACAATTCTTCTCCAGTGTCAAATACAGCGTGATGTGACTGACGCCTCCCTCGTCTCAGTCAGACCAATGATGTCGTACTTGATCTTTTGCGCTTGCACCATCAGATCCTCGATATATGCTTCCGATGCCAGCAGCTACGTGCATTAAAAGTACAGACAGTCATTTTAGTCCTTCTTCGTTTTGGTAGCCTAGGTTGGCCGAGAAATTTTATCAGGCACTGCTTGTTCGCCTTTCTTACTGCTGCCGTATTAAGGGCTCTTTCAGGGTCAGGAAAATAAACATTTTTGTTACTGGTTTTGGCATATCGAACACGCATCGAACAGCTTGCCAGGCTCTGCCGTGCGGGCGCTATACTCTCATTACCTTGTGGGGCTCTCTCAGAGGGTGGGTAGAATATTCATGGTAATTTGGGGGTAAATCGTGTGGCCTGCAGCGGCCACGTGCAACGGGGAAAGCTGGTTTCTGCTCTGCCGGGTGTATCTGTGTCTGTGGCTCAAGCATTCCTGGGCTTGAAATACTCTCCTCTGAAGGGCGGGTCTCTGCAGGGTGGGTCCTTGTAGGCTGGGTTTCTGACAAGCCGGGCTGGAGACTGGCTTAATCTCTTGGGTGGAGATCTTACGAGCTGCGGAGTGTGGATGGTGAAGATCGCTGCCAGCAAGGTGTGGGGGTTTCTCTGGGTTCTTCTGAGGCTCTATCGGGATGGTGGACTCGGGTCGGAAGTCGCTCTCTGTGGTCCATGGAATGCAGGGGGTTCAATGGGGAAAGCTGGTTTCTGCTCTGCCGGGTGTATCTGTGTCTGTGGCTCAAGCATTCCTGGGCTTGTATATATAGTATAATACCCCATCACAAATAATATAGTATAATATTATTAATATGTATACTCATACTCATGGCAGGCTGCTACTCGCACGGCAGAGTCTGGCAAGCTACCCATGTCGTATTTGATATGCCAAATACCAGTAACAATTATAGACCTCATTCCCATGACCTGATGGAATTATAGACCTCATTCCCATGACCTGATGGAATGGTTTGAGGCTCTTTATGTTCCTGGAGCAAGCAGGTGCCCTTGGGCTCTACTTGCATGAGACAGGATATGAAGATGTTACTGGTGCCCGCTCGAGCAAATCGATGATGAACGGGAAGACAGTGATACAGTGATAATATGTATATATAGTATAATACCCCATCACAAATAATATAGTATAATACCCCATCACAAAGTGATAGATTAGATAGATTACTATGTCTGAAAGCTGATGCTTGAAAAGTCAAAGGGGCTGGAGTGATAGGGGTAGTCCAGTGGGTAGGGCATTTGCCTTGCATGCAGCCGACCTGAGTTTGATACCAGCATCCCATATGGTCCCCATATGATTATAATTATGATAACATGCTTACAGTTGGCTTTGCTGTACAAAGTAGATGCATCTTTACCAACACCCAAGTGCCTAACACCCCTACAGGAGTAACTCCTGAGTGCAGAGCCAGGAGTTACCCCTGAGCATCGTTGGATGGACCCAAAAAAAGCAAACAAAACAAAAAAGAAAGAAAAAAGAAAAGTCAAAAACACAGGAGCACATCAATACATGTAGTCTTGGTTTAAAGAGATAATTAGAAGATTCATGACTAAATCTCTGAGGAGATGCAAGCCAGGCTGCTAAAATTCATGGGTACACCAGTCACCTGACTGGAAATTTTGGTGCCACCCTGAGAGGAGAGTGGGCCAAAAACTCTGCCCTGTTAAAGTCCTTGTAGCCACACTCACACCCAAGTTTCTGCCATAGCAAATGGCCCAACTCCACTGCTTCATGTCTAATTTCTTCAAAGACACCAAACCGATGAAATCCCAGGTACATAAGCTTACAGGCTGGAAACTGTAGGCTCATCTCAGTGTGGGTGGGCAGTCATCCCCCAGTGCCTGCTTACTTCTCGAAGCCCCAGCAGCAGTCATAGCCACACGCCACAGCTGGCACCATGTAAACCCATCAACCTAGTTCTACAGATCTTGAAGTTTCTGGTCTCGGGTGGCCACATATGTGACCATGTGGCACCTCCAAATTCCACAATACTGACATGTCCAGGAGCATATCAAATAGAAGGGAAAGTAACAAAGAAGCCAACTAAGCTCAATAAATGAAAGAAGGTTCAACTAGCATCAGCTTAGCAAATCCTCAGACAAGGACTTACTGGCCCCAGGGTGAAATACAACAATTGTCACAAATCTTCTTTTAAGTACTTCTTGATAATTCCATTAGTTATTTAGTTGTAACAAGCAATATGAAATAGATTATTGTGTGACTGCAAAGGGGGCAGCCTGGGGGAGGGGGTGGTGGAAAAATGGGGCAACAATGAAGGAAGGGTCACTGGGTAGCTGGACTGGTGTTGAAACACTGCATAACTGTATTATGAACAACTATGGAAAAATACAACATTTTAATAAAGTTTTCAAAAAAGAGATAACTTGGTTTGAAAAAGGTATCTCTTTTTGTTTGTTTGTTTATTTATTTATTTATTTATTTATTTAATCTCCCTCCCCAAATTTTATTACACCATTTTAGACATACAATTGAAAGATGCTTATGTAGAGTTTTGGTTCTACAGTGTTCCAACACCCATCCCCTCCACCCAAACCCATATCCCATCACCAATATCCCCACCTCCCTCCCCCTCCCACACCAACTACTTGGTGGGTTCTGCATGTCATTTCTCTCCTCTCTATCTCTCCTCCCCCGCCAAACTTTCCTGCTCTTCGTGGAATGCAGTGCATCAAAGGACATTACTGTTTCCACTATTTTAATGGACCACGCTGGCTGCGCTGACCTGGGCTCAAACTGGTCTTGCTCTGTTAATCTGGTCGTGAGGTAGTATCCCAGCATCCGGACAGCGAAAGTGGTGGCTAGTGTGGTGGGCGAGTCTCATCTGGCTGCTTCCGGAGACTCCCCAGAGGTGGATGGGACCACTCCCCAAAAACCATCTGTCCTCCTGGGGGCCCCATGGTCAGCTGGGCATGGGGTGAGCCGAGTTCCAGCTTCCCCAGCCCCTTGTGAGGCTCTTCATGTTATGGCTGGTGGCCACAGGGCAGCTCCTGGGCCGGGCCACCAGGCTCGACAAAATGGAGGGGGAAGGGCCGACCCCTGACTCCATCTGATGAATTCCCAGTGATTCCCGCTTCTGGGAGCCGCCTACTGAAAAGGGGTATCTCTTAAAATATCAACTGCAAACTGAGGTTACTAAGCAGTGGAGGAAAGGGTGGGCCAGGCAGATCAGGGTCAGCATTAACATGTGACAGTGGTGGGGGGGTCTTGGGAACTTGGGTGATGGTAAAGATGCATCTACTTTGTACAGCAAAGCCAACTGTAAGCATGTTATCATAATTATAATCATTAAAAAGCCTACTGTAATAATGGACAAATGATCAGTCATCAGTTCAACTACTCCCATTTAAGACAAACCATTATCAAGTCAAATTAAAATAAAAAACAGTAGTTTTAAATTTTATGTGTGAACTTATTAAAGAAACATTTACCTAACACTACTGTTTATGTGAAAGTCCACATAGTATATGCTGAGCTTTCATTTTTACATAAATTTTCAGGTTGCTAAAAATATTTCACTGCATAGTTTTATTTACGAGAACATTCTTTTATAGCGTTAAACACACGAAGAAAGAAATCAAGTTAAAATGTCTTATTTTCGGACCAGCCATACCATGCAGAGCCTCACATGCGGCTGGGGAAGCTGGATCTCGGCTCTCCCCAAGCTCAGCTGACCATGGGACCCCAAAGGAGGACAGATGAGTTTTTTGGGAGTGGGCCCATCACCTCTGGGGGTCCCGAAGCAGCCAGATGAGACTCGCCCACCACACTAGCCTCCACCTCTGCTGTCTGGACGCTGCAGTATATCAGTCTACCCGGGAGGGATGCTACCTCAAGACCAGATTAACAGAGCAAAACGAAGTTTGAGCCCAGGTAGACGGCTTCCAGAGGCGGGAATCACCGGAATTTGTAGGATGGAGTCGGGAATTCCTCGGATGGAGTCGGGGTCGGTCCTTCCCCCTCCATTTTGTCCGAAAGCCTGGTGGACCCGCCCAGGAACTGCCCTGGGGCTACCAGCCATACCATGCAGAGCCTCAAACGCGGCTGGGGAAGCTGGATCTCGGCTCTCCCAAGCTCAGCTGATCATGGGGCCCCAGGAGGACAAATGGGTTTTGGGAGTGGGCCCATCACCTTTGGGGGTCCCGGAAGCAGCCGAATGAGACTCGCCCACCACAGTAGCTGCCACCTTCGCTGTCCGGACGCTGAACATGAGGCCCCTAAGTCATGCGGCTGCAAGCGACTGTGTGGTCCATCAAACTAGTGGAAACAGTTATGTCCTTTAATGTACTGCATTCTACGATGTAGGAAAGTTTGGCGGAGGGAGAGATAGGAGAGAAAAGACATACAGAACCCTCCAAGTAGTCGAGGTGTGGAGGGGGAAGGGAGGTGGGGACATCGATGATGGAGATGGGTTGGGGTGGAGGGATGGATGTTGGAACACTGTAGAACCAAAAAACTCTACATGAACATCTTGCAATTGTATGTCTAAAAAGTGGTGTAATAAAATTTGAAAAAAAAAAAAGTCTTATTCTCCCTGGCATTAAAAAGGTGATTTAAAGGAGTGACTCATGTTCTGGGCTACCTGCAAATAGACAGCATTTATTCTTGTGCATAATGGTAAAATTAGTCATATAGCAAGGGTTTGGATAGAGGGCAGGGATGCAATATTGATGTTCATCTTCACAGGTTCTATTTGCGTCAGAGGGTAGGCCACACTGAACAGCTCAGGTGATAGTCCTGGCTCTGTGCTCTAGCGGTGCTTGAGGGACCCTGTGAGGTGTCAGGACTGAACCAGGGTAAACTTCATTCAATGAAAGCACCTTACCCTTGTATTATCTATCTGTTCCCTAGGAGGTTCTTTAAAGTGGGGCCAGAGCGATAGCATAGTGGGTAGGACGTTTGCCTTGAATGCAACTGACCTGGGTTTGATCCCCAGCATCCCATATATGGTCCTCGAGCACCAATAGGAGTAATTCCTGAGCAAAGAGCCAGGAGTAACTCCTGAGTATCGGATTTAAGAAAAATCCGATACTCAGGAGTTACCCTGGCTCTTTGCTCAGGAATCAGCCAGATTTTTTCTTAAATCCGGCCAGGTAGTTCTCTCTGATTTTTTTTAAATCCGAGCCGGTTTTTTTCTTAAATCCGCTCAGGTATGCCGGTCCAGAGACTCGCGGACATGGGGCAGAGCTGCTACTGGCTCTCCCTGTGACCAGCCGCTCATGAGGCACCCGGGAGAGATGGTGGGTTCTAGCCCTGGCCCACCACCCCAGCAGAGCCTCGCAACAAGCCAGACGACCCCCCCACTCCATGAGGGCCTCCATTTTCCACGTCCCGACTTCTCTCGTCAGAACTCCACCCAGCAGACCAGCCTATCACAGCCCGGCTCATGAGTTCCACCCCTGCAGCAGTCTTTTTTAAATCCAGCTCAGGTATGCTGATCCAGAGACTCACAGACATGGGGCAGAGTTACTACTTGCTCTCCCTGTGCCCAGCCACTCACGAGGTACCCAGGAGGGATGGCGGGTTCCAGCCCTGGCCTGCCACCCCAGCAGAGCCTTGCAACAAGCCAGACGACACCCCCTCCCCACGCCATGAGGGCCTCCATTTTCCACATCCGACTTCCCTCTCGTCAGAACTCCACCCAGCAGACCAGCCTATCACAGACCTGCTCACGCGCCATAAGCGGCCCTGAGGTTTATCAATAAATGCTGGACTTAGAGATGCCTACAAGAGTATGCTACCTGCACGGCAGAGCCTGGCAAGCTACCCGTGTTGTATTTGATATGCCAAATATCAGTAACAATTATAGACCTCATTCTGGAATGGATTGAGGCTCTTTATGTTCCTGGAGCAAGCAGATTCCCTTGGGCTCTACTAGCATGAGACAGGACATATGGAGATGTTACTGGGGCCCGCTCGAGCAAATCGATGATGAACGGGAAGACAGTGATACAGTGATATAGATTCTAAAACTTTAGTTCTCTGGGCTCTAGGAGAGGGGCAAAGGTCTAAAGCCAGCTTGGGGCGGGGTTCATAACAACAGCACAGCACATAGGGCATTTGTCTTGCACGTGGCTGACTTGGGTTTGATCCCAGCATCCCAGGTGGTCCCCTGAGCACTGCCAGGGGTAATTCCTGAGTGCAGAGCCAGGAGTAACCCCTGAGCATTACTGGGAGTAACCCAAAAAGGCAAAAAGAAAATAAAACAAGAAAAGCCAGTTGGACCTTTACTGTAAATCCCAGGCCAAATCCTCGGGCCACTTTAGCTTCTCCTACCCAATGGAGTCCTTTTTCTTAGGTCATTAAGGCCTATACCAAGGCCATGCTTTGATTTCCAGACAGTCCCATATGCAAGTCAGGGTATCTTTACTGCTTATCCCTGGTCCATCCAGAGATTAGCAGGGCCCAGCCTGTTGGGGTAGGAACTATGGCAACTGGAGGCCTGAGTCAAGTTGTTATGACAACGGATGCCCAGGAGTTGTTAGAATACAGACTCAATTAACACCCAAATATTGGGATCACAGTACTAACGGTCTTTCTGTGTTTAGGCAAAGAACACTGTTCTATAGTCAAATATGAAAAGTTATAGGGGAGAGAAAAGCCTGTAATTCACCACAGATGCAGCATCCAGAGTGACCAGAAGGTTTGACTTCAAGTACCAAACCTGCCTTGGGGAATTTAGTAGCTAACAGAACGGGAGGTAAGCACAAAGGTAAAAGATAAACTCGGGGATTACGGAGCTCAGAAGAGCACTGTAAACTCCTCTGGAGGAAGAAAAGGGGCAATTCAAAGACGGAGCCTGAAACACTTGGGTTAATAGCTGACAAAAATGATCCCTTATTTTTATTTGGGAAATATTTCTCATCTGTTTTTATAATACATTGATATTTTCAATAGCATGAATCCATTATGAAAATTGTTTATTAGACTTCTATTTGAAAGAGCCTCCGAGTGAAAGTTAAACTGACAGCTCCTAGGAAGTCAGACTGTGAGCTTTCTGTATGTACATTCATGAAGCTTAGCATAATTTTAACTTTGAGACTCTGGGCAAAGCTTAATCATAACATCTCAGTTTGCACCTTCATAGACAAGGAGAAATGTATCTAACTCATATTGTGACTTGGAAGATTAAATAAATATCTGACTCACCTGCATCTACAGAGTGCCTGCTGCATGCTGATCTGACTCACCTGCATCTACAGAGTACCTGCTGGACGCTGATCTGACTCACTTGCATCTATAGAATCCCTGCTGTATGCTGATCTGACTCACCTGCATCTACGAGCACCTGCTGGATGCTGATCTGACTCACCTGCATCTACAGAGTGTCTGCTGTATGCTGATCTGACTCACTTGCATCTATAGAGTCCTGGCTGATCTGACTCTCCTGTATGCTGATCTGACTCTCCTGCATCTACAGAGTGCCTGGTGTATGCTGATCTGACTCTCCTGACTCACTGCATCTATAGAGCACCTGCTGTATGCTGATCTGACTCTTCTGCATCTACAGAGTCCCTGCTGTATGCTGATGACTCACCTGCATCTACAGAGTCCCTGCTGATCTGACTCTTCTACATCTACAGAATCCCTGCTGTATGCTGATCTGACTCACCTGCATCTATAGAGTCTCTGCTGTATGCTATGCATACAAAACTCCTGTCCCCTCCTCTGCCCTTAACACAGAGCTTGAAATACAATTACTATTAATTCTAGCTATTATCTTATAACTATGAGCTATATGTCACAAAAAGGGACTGCAAGATAAATGTGTACACACATTACACAGTTTCCAACACTTTTGTACCAGAGAGGTAACTCAGGGCTGGGTACACCAGACCCCGAGTTGGCGCCCATTCTACAATGACACCTCCAATCCAGCACTGCTGCCTTGAGTATTGCTAGGAGCAGGTCCTGAGCCCCCTCTTGGGTGTTATTTGGGAGGCCTCCCACACCCAATTTCTCAGCAATTTAGGACTGTCAACAAGCAGAGATAATCTGGGGAAATAAGAATTGGGTCTCTTTCCACACACAAGATTCTCTTTCTTTGAAAGGTATCATTAAAGCAGGCTGACTTCAGTAGGCTTTGAGTCTGCTTTTATCCTTCACATGGAGAAGCTGGAAATTTCAACCAAAAACTTTCATACAAATAGTTAACAAATGAGACTTTTCCCAAGAAGAAGTGCTTGAGGACAATGTGATGCTGGAGACTGAACAGAGGCCCCAGCACGCAAAGCCTATTCCCCAGCCCTCTGCATCATCCTCCTAGTCCCCAAAGGGAAGCCCCTTCATCTTCATAATTACAAGGGAACCGGCACATCTGCAATGACCCAGGACTTCAGAAATCCTCAGTGAGTGAAGAGTCCAACAAGTGGAAAGGGAAAATATGACGAAGAAGGATATGAGTCTTAGAGCAGCCACAGACGCCTTCACAAAGAGCAGCTTGGCATGCGAGATATGAATTCAGAGAAATGTTGTCAAAAAAGAACGAAAAGCAACTCTCTGAGAGGATTGGAGAGGAAACACGGTTTCTGGCAGGAAGCTTTCACGACCACTTAACGTACACACACAGTTAACTGGGCAGTTTCAGCAACTGGGGGACAGATTCCAGGTGAACCCTCACGAAGAACTTCTGGGGTGATGAACAGGTTATGGCCTGGCAGGGAGAGCGAGAAGCCCAGGTTTAATCAGGTTCCAAGGCTGGAGGTGGTCAGGCTCGAAACAGATTATTTTACCATGTGATTTTCAGAAATCCCAATGGTAGATCTTGGCAGATTTAAGGGAAAGGGTGCTGCCTTCTATGAAGTGAGCAAGAGTCCAGCCCTATCTTAAAAATTTATATTCACTGGGTTATTAATCCTGAAGCCCATTTTAGATAAAGAGTTTAACATACATTAGAGGCCAAAATGAAGAAGTTAAGCAGAATGAGCTATAGATTTAATTCACAGATGATTATATAACCTTTTACAAATCATTCTTAACTGTTCTGTACTACAGTTTCTTACTTTAAAGAAACTGCTCATGACAACGTCTGAACCCCTTCTGTTATCTGAGGCAAGCAAGACCATATCTGTAAGAACTCTTGAAAGAAAATTTTAAAAACCCATTAAACACAGTTTCCAAATTAGAAAATCTTGCTAAGAAAATTATAATTGATAACTTAATGAAAAGCACAATAGTATGAAAAGCTAAGACAATTTAGGATTTGAGACTGCAAATATGAAAAACAGGGTTAAATATTGGAATGAAATGAGAAGTACTACCGCCAAACATATTCAGTCTTGAGAATCATATTCAGTATCATTAGTGGCTTAAGAAATACAGGGCCAAAGAGAGCATAGTGGGCCGGGCGGGTCCTTGCACAAGTCTGACCTGGCTTCAATCCCTGGTGCACCATATGGTCCCCTGAAGCTTAAGGATTCCTGAGTGCAGAGCCAGGAAGGCTAGGCATGACCCAAGAACAAAACCAAAATCAAAAAGAAATACATAGTAAAAGAAGGTGCTTTCTCCTTATAGGTCTAAATTGTAAAAGGCTGGTAACAGTTGGTATAAAAAGTACTCTCTTTTATTGTGGGTGGGAGAAAATGGGCCATACCTAATGGTGCCCAGGAGCTAGGTGTCCTGGCTCTGTGCCCAACTGGTGCCAAGGATTCAAACTAGGGTCACAGTCAATAAGCTGTACACAGACAAGCGCCTGTCTTCCGAACTATATCTCTGGGCCCCTGAAAGCACTGTTAAACATTGTTGGCAGGTGGATACACTGGTACAGTATTTTAAAAAGAGCAATTTAACAGTACTTATCCAGACATTCATGTAGATATCCCTTAATTACTAAACTGCATTTAAGATTTTATTTTTGATACTTACTCTTGCACGTAAACAGCTTTCATATATATATATATATATATATATATATATATATATATATATATATATATGAATGAAAATTACTGTGGCATATAATATTGCTTGTATAAAAATGGATAGTAACATAATTATAAATAAATGTATTGGATGAGAAACCATTGCTAAACTGGTATATCCATATGCTGGTATAAAAGTTGGTCATAAAAATTTTAATCTTTGTAAGCTAATACAGAAACATATTCACAAAAAAAATAAGTGTAGATAAAATAAAACGGCAGGACTTTGTAGGAAAATTACTCCATTTTTATTAGTTTTTTTTTAAAAAGACTATTTTTTTTCTTTTTTGGTCACACCTGGCAATGCTCTGGGGTTTCTCCTGGCTCTGCACTCAGGAATTACTCCTAAGCGGTGCTGGGGGGACCATATGGGATGCAAGGGATCAAACCCGGGCCAGCATGGGCCGGCTGCGTCAAAGGCAAACGCTCTACCCGCTGGGCTATTGCTCCCGCCCCAAAAAAAGACTATTTTGGGGCCGGTGACAGTATAGTGGGTAGGGTGTTTGGCTGGCACATGGCTGACCCGGCCGATGCCAGGCATCTCATATGGTCCTCCGAGTACTGCCAGGAGTAATTCTTAGGTACAGAACCAGGAGTAACCCTGAGTAACAGATATTTTGATAGCCTTTCTGGTTGTTGAAACTGTGACTTCAAACCCCACAGAAATTTGTAATATGATATAATGTTTTATAGCAATATGCTAAAATTTAATGTGCTACAAATGCCTGAAATGTCTACTAAATTCTGTTTATCTTTTTTAAAGCTAAAGAGTTTGAGGGGGCCGGAGCGATAGCCCAGCGGGTAGGGCGTTGCCTTGCACGCAGCCGGCCTGTGCCGGCCTGGGTTCGATCCCCGGCATCCCATATGGTCCCCGAGCACCGCCAGGAGTAATTCCTGAGTGCAGAGCCAGGAGTAACCCCTGAGCATCGCCGGGTGTGACCCAAAAAAAAAGCAAAAAAAAAAAAAAAAAAAAAAAAAAGAGTTTGAGATGAGCAGATTTATTACACTGGCGTCTTGTTCTTGCATGCAGCCAACACACCAGTTAAGACACATCATAAGCAGCATGAAATCAAGTTCCATGCAGCCCCTCATAGACACCCGAGCCACATACATATTTCCATTTACATGTGCACACATGTATAATTTTTAATGGTTATTATACACATGTGCACACATGTATAATTTTTAATGGTTATTATACATCAAGAACATTCTTTAACTTCAAGCACATTAAACAAAGGTGGCCAGCACTGGCTTAAAACTCCCATTGGTGCTTCCTTCTGATGAACCAACCATTTAGCAAGAACAACTCTCAGATTCAGCAACCAAAGGGGCAGCAGTATCATTCCATACAGTTCCGAGGGAACATTCCTTAGGCAGACTACTTGTTACAAAGCAGGCACTGTCCTAGAGGCCTGGTAAAGGAATTAAATGCAGGTACTCACATCAGCATAGTGACCTATCATGTCACAGCGGCCACATCGCTTCCTCCAGGAATGCCTTTCAAGACATCGGTGAGTAGAAGACATAGGCAAAAAACAGTCTAAGCAGTAGCGGGCTGGACAGCCATACTGGAGGTGTCCTCGCTCGGAACAGAGGCAGCAGGCGCGCACTTTCTGAAGCAAATAGAAAAGCTCTTTAGAGAAGTACTTCAGTCTTCATATCTGGTTTTTGGGCCACACACCCTGTGCTCACTCCTGGCCTTGCACTCAGGGATCACTCCTTGTGGTGCTCAGGGGACAATATGGGGTGCTGGCGACTGAACCAGGTTGGGCACATACAAGCGAGTGCCTTATCCACTGTACTATTGCTCAAGCCCTCTTCAGTCTTAAATAATAGCAAATTTTCCTTTTACTGTATAATTCCATAAGAGGTTATTTCCAATTTGAGACCTTAGTGAAGGCCTTGAACTCAATCACGGGATGAGTTAACCCTCTTAAATCAGAGCTTTAACAAAGCTACCTGAATCCCGCAGTTGCCAGCATGCTCAGCCTAAATGCACTTTCGGTTAGCATCTATTTCCTATGCTTTGTCTTGTGGTACACCGACGCTATTCTACTTAAGAGGGGAAATTATGGTCAGGGGCCATGGAAGCTAAGTCACAGGAAAAACAGACACACAGAGAGATTGCTTCGCCTGACTCAGGACCCAACATCTGAAGGACAATCATTTGGAGCAGTAAATAACAGATGGAATATTAAGTGCTCACAGTGTGTCAGTGAATATTTAAAAGCTTTAGTTCTATGTTATCAAGGATTGTGAGGGCTCCTTTCAGAGTTAAAGGCATCACAGCCTAATTAAGAGATATACAATTGGGAGAAACAGTTGAGTGAGTCAGCTGAGACTGGGTTCTCAGCGTGGCAGGAGAGAGAGTTGGAGGAGCAGAGAGCCTGGGCTGGCTGAGCTTGCCTAAGGGCCGTCCTTAGAGATAGTTTGAAGAGAGTCTTTAAGGGAGTTCAGAGCTTCTGGACTGGTTCTATACCTGATACTGTCAGTTAATCAGCTACACAGCTGAAAACTGACAAAGGATGACGTATGTGCTTAACATAATTTATGCCGATAAACATTTAAAATGCATAAAACTGTAATTTTATAACTTCAGTGGTTTCAGGGACCAACTAACTCAATCTTCTCATTTAACTGACAAGCATGTAGAGGTCTTGGGTGAAACGATGTATCCAAGATCATACAAATAGCAATGAAAAGCTGACACTGAGTACAGATGGTTTTGATACTAAATTTCTTACTATATTCCCTACTTTGGGCTTTGATCTACATGAAATTTAATACATTTATCACATAAGAATTCTAAGAACTCTAAGGTCATTCATTTCAAGGCTAGAGAGTTATAACTGTGATTTTTTTTTTTTTGGCTTTTTGGGTCATACCCGGCAATGCTCAGGGGTAACTCCTGGCTCTTCACTCAGGAATTACTCCTGGCGGTGCTCAGGGGACCATATGGGATGCCGGGATCGAACCCTGGTTGGCAGCGTGCAAGGCAAATGCCCTACCTGCTGTGCTATCGCTCCGGCCCCTAACTCTGTGATTTTTGATTTTACTATGCAGAAAGAAAAAATCAAACACTTCACATACTTGTGGAAGAGGGCAGTTTTTTGACAAATGGCCACGTTTGTCACAATTTCTACAGGTGACATTTTTGTTAGCCGAATAGTATCGTTGACTCAGTCTTCCAGAAGATCTATTATTACCAATCTGGGCCTAAGGAAAAGGGGAAAAAACAACACCCAAGAATTAAAAACATTTTTTTCACTGTATTTAATGAAAACAATGTACATTCTTTTAACACCTATCACAGAGGAACATCACATTTTGATAAAGCAAGAGAGTTAACAGTCAGAGTCTGGTCCATCGCTCTTCACTCTTTTCCCACCTGCGGACCAGATCTGACCTGCAAATTGGCAGTTATTACCAAGACAGTCTGACCACTCTATATCTGTGGACTGGCAATAGTTTGTGGACTGATGGTTGAAGCCCACGGATTCTAGTAAACACAGAAGCCAGTGAGAGGGAATCATAAAGTCGGCTCCATGAAGGTAAGTATACTATTTTCTTTTTTTTTTTTTTGGATGGTGGGGGGGGGTCACACCCGGCAATGCTCTCAGGCTCTGTACTCCTGGCTCTGTACTCAGGAATTACTCCTGTACTCAGGAATTACTCAGGCAATACTCCTGGCTATGTACTCAGGAATTACTCCTGGCAGTGCTCGGGGGGACCATATGGGATGCCGGGATTGAACCCGGGCTGGCATGGGCGGGCGCGTGCAAAGGCAAACGCCCTACCCGCTGGGCTATCGCTCCGGCCCCCAAGAAGGTATGCGTATACTATTTCTTAGAGTATACTTAAATTATGCCCTTATAGTATGCCCCTGTTTCTTATCCCCTCCTCTTATGCCAGTTTCCATAGATTCCATTTGATATCTTTCTCTAAGATTTGGGTTTAATTGGGGCACTAAGATGCATCAATTTGATATTCTGGTGGCACACAGAGACAGAAAGTGTTTTCTTCTATATTTGAATGCATACCATGTTTTTCTGAATTAAAAAACTGTTTAACTATTTTGATAGGGGATTTTTATTTATTTTTTAAAATTTTTTATTATACCACCGTGAGACATACAATTACAAAGGTGTTCATAATTGGTTCTTGGTAATACAGTATTCCAGCACCCATCCCTCCACCAGTGCCCCATTTCCACCACCAATGTACCCCACCCCCTCCCACCCACCCCAGGCTGCCTCAATAGCAGGTACCCCCGTTTCCTCTCTTTCTCTCTGTCTCTGCATCCCTCTCCCTCTTCGTTTACACATTGTGGCTAGCCCTGCAGATATTTAGAGTTTATCACTTAAGTCTCTGTGTATACTCAATGGTGAGTTTTAATCTGCCATTACCATTTCCCACATTTAGTACAACACTGGTATCTATTTACATCCTATTAATGAATGCAGTCATTCTATATCTGTCCTTTTCCTTCTGACTAATTTCGCTCAGCATGATAATCTCCATGTCCATCCATTTGCAGGTAAATTTCATAATTTCATCTTTTCTGACAGCCGCATAGTATTCCATAGTGTAGATGAACCATAGTTTCTTTAGCCAGTCCTCTGTTCTCGGGCATTTAGGTTGTTTCCAGATTCTAGCTATAGTGAATAGCGCAGAAATGAATAAAGAAGCACAGATAGTGTTTCTGCTATGTGTTTTTCGGTCTCTCGGGTGTATTCCCAGGAGTGTTATTGCTGGATCAAATGGGAGCTCAATATCTAGTTTTCGGAGGAATGCCCATATTGTTTTCCAAAAGGGCTGGACCAGTCGGCACTCCCACCAACAGTGGATCAGAGTCCCTTTTTCCCCACATCCATGCCAACACTGGTTGTTCTTGCTGTTTTGGATGTGTGCCAGTCTCTGTGGTGTGAGATGGTACCTCATTGTTGTTTTGATTTCATCTCCCTGATGATTAAAGATGAAGAGCACTTTTTCATATGTCTTTTTGGCCATTCGAATTTCTTCTTTTTGGAAACTTCTGTTCATTTCTTCTCCCCATTTTTTGATGGGGTTGGCTGTTTTTTTTTTTTTTTCTTGTGAAGTGCTACCAGTGCCTAATATATCCTGGATATTAACCCCTTGTCAGATGGGTATTGGGTGAATATCCTTTCTGGTAGGGATTTTTAAAAAGTGATTTTTAACAAGCTATATGACAACATAGGTACTGAGTGCATTTCTTCATTTGAGTCTTCCAGGGTTCAAAAGAAGAAATGCATTCAGAAGAAATTCCCACTAACCAACCAGCTATCATTTCTAAGAGAGAATGAGGGGCATTTTTCCCCTACAGTCTCTTGTGGTTTATCTTCACAATGACCAATTCTCGCTGTCCCATTTTCAGCCAAAATCTATTCTCTTGCAAGAGAATATTAGAAAAATACATACGGAATATATAAAGATTATGTAAATGCAAAGCAATGCATAAAAAGCAATGCATTTTTTCTCATTTGGTAGACACCATCTTTGAAAGAGTTTTCACATTTTATGTGTTATTCTGCTGAGTTGGTCAAGCAGGTTCCAAGTAGACACAATCTAATGATCTCTTCAGACTTTTCTTCTACCAAGTTGTAAAATTAATTCTCTTTTCTAGCCATCTGCCATAATAAGGCTGATAGGTGACAAAGACAAACAGCTGCCATGTCCTAAATATAGCCTAACCATTTCCTCAGGCTGAAGCAGCAGGGATTTCCGGTGTTGATCTGTAGTAGCATCAGGCAGCAGGGGCTGAGGGCACCCACGGCAGAGAAGAAATGTCAGGGAAAGGGGACCGAATCATTATGGCAAGTAACGGACAAAAATCAAGGCTGAAGGAAGCATCTGAAAAATTGGGTCACATCAAAATTCTTTAAAGATAATGGGTTACTCTTTTTATGAGTTTGTTAGGTTATGAAAGAAAAGATAACAGACCAAAGGAAATTAATTGCTCTACTATGCATAATTTCAAAAACAATCAGAATTTACCTCAATATCTTTTTCACTGATGTGCCAGTTTACGTCATCTTCTCCTACAAAAAAATAAAAGTCACTTCATCTTGGTACCTTAAAAGCTCTTATAAACTCTCAGTAAATTAATTGATTTGTTTATACTGAATTTAGACCGCAGAGGAATAACAAGAGACTTGAAAACCTTACATTGTTATCTTAGTTCCATCATTACTTGTGTGACACTGAACAGACACTTAACCTCAATTTTTTTCTTACCTGTGAAATGGTGTGCTGCTTAACCTTTCTACCTAAAAAATACTGTGAGATGAGTGAAAAGGCTCTGAACTACCAAGCCGTAATCAAGTATGAGTATTTTAAATTAGTGAAGGGACCCAAAGCCCAATGGCATATGCAGAATGAAATCTTACCTGAACTTCTTTTACCTGACTAAAGGGCTCCCTGCCTCTCCCACCCAGAAGTCTCCGGTCAGGAAAGTGACTGACTGTGTGTACCAGGACATTACCTCTAACTGGTGTAAACAAGCAGGAAGAGTTTTCCTTCCCAAGTATAACCATGTCCACTATTTTCATTACTGCATTTAAAAATGGAATTTGAATATTGTCCTAAGAGGACAGATACTGCCCTCACAATTCAGTGCTGAATCTCTACTACCCAAAAAAGTAAAATAAAAGAGAAAAAAAATACAAGTATCTAGAAGCCACTGATTCATCTAACAACATAACAGTAACGATACGGAGAGAGGAACTAAGTGTTCTCTTTTGCTCTGCCCCTCTACAGAAACAGCAAGCTCCAGCTATTCCTTTTGGTCCACCCATGGTCCAGGAGGAAGCGACAGATGGATGACTCATGTCCAGGAGGAAGGGACAGACGGATGAGTCATGTAAGCTAAGGTGTCAGCAAAGCACTGACTGTTTTTTTCCCTATCCCCAAAGCAATGTTAAGATTTCCTTCCACCTGTCTACTCCTCTCTCTCTCAAAAACACAAATCAAGCTTGACTCATCTTCAAAAGGAATTTTGAAAAGACATGAAGTAATCTACATTCTTTCAGGCCTACCAGGGGTAAGTGTTTGGAGATATATTTTTAAATTAAATAGTTTCTCTAAGAAAAACCAAGTGGCTGCCTTACAAAAAAGGCCAGCCCATAGGAGAGAGGAGACGGAATGCTGATGATTATTTCCTTTGGAAACTGTGAAGCTGCACGCATCTACTGACAGTGGAGAATACATTAAAGAGCAGCAGCTTCTACTCCTTCATCACCTCCATCAACATCGTCCTTTCAAAGAATTCATCCCCAAACATTCTTTACTGCAACACTGAAAGCTGCTTCTGTAAATTACTTTAATCATAAACCTGACTTGGTTTTACTTTAATCACAAAACTATATTGTCTTTTAAAATTGAAACCTAGGAGCTGGAAAGAACTCAAAGGGCCAGTGTTCACACTCTGCATACATGCGGCCAGGCTTGAGTCCCTGCGCTACATGGCTCCCTGAGCACCAAGGGCCACTGAGAAGGACCCAGAAACACTGAGTGAGGAGCAGCTCCTGAGAACCCACGGGAACAGCCTCTAAACTTGATCACTTGAATCCCGTTATTCATCGATTTGCTCGAGTGGGCGCCAGTAACATTTCCATTGGACCCTATCAAGTGCCAATGTAGCCCAATGGCATCTGGTTGACTCATCATATGATTAGAGACAGAAGCCAGCCTCTAAACATATAAACAAAAAAGAAAGCCAGAGCAGATGGCTCAAGTAGCAAGAACGCTAGCCTGGCAGGGATGGGGCTCCAGCGGTACCCAAGCACCACTTAGGTAGACAGAGACCATTTTAGAAAAATCCAAAACCAATAAAAAGCAAAACAGAGAATCTTTTCACTCAAATACTAACAAGTTCATCACTTGATCACTTGATCACTTGAATCCCGTTATTCATCGATTTGTTCGAGTGGGCGCCAGTAACATTTCCATTGGACCCTATCACGTGCCAATGTAGCCCAATGGCATCTAGTTGATTCAGGAAACAAGTTCATATAGCAAATAATATTTTGAAAGAAAAATTTGACAGATTCCTTTTAGATTATATATTTAGATATATGTTTTATATATATCGCGTAGTATCACAGATGTATTGCAGATGCATAAACATAAACATGCTTTTTCTGGCATAAGACCTGAATCCAGAAGCTCATGTGTGAAGCGTGTACTCTACGCTGCTGAGATACAGCCCCAGGTCCAGTGAACTTACACTGTAGAAGATCTAGCAGCAAGTACACAAAAGCAGTTTGTGTGAAAATTAGACTTTTCAAGTGGTAAATGAAGCAAAAAATATCACTCATGACCTATCTACGGTTCTAGTTTGGGATTGTCTTCCATGTGTTCACCACCCAAAGCCATAGAACATACAGTAGGATCACCCTAAACTGTGAAACTACGAAGCCTGGGGCCGGAGCGATAGCCCAGTGGGTAGAGCATTTGCCTTGCACGTGGCCGGCCTCTGCCGGCCCAGGTTCGATCCCCGGCATCCCATATAGTCCCCGAGCATCGCCAGGAGTGATTCCTGAGTGCAGAGCCAGGAGAAACCCCTGAGCATTGCCGGGTGTGGCCCCAAAAGCAATGAATAAATAAATAAATAAAAATAAAATATTAAAAAAACAAACTACGAAGCCTCCTATCAATCGTTACCTACTTACAACCTAGTCTTGCTATACTCTCTTTAGGAACTATGAATCTTCTCAGATTTCAGAACTGGGGCGGGAGCAATAGCACAGCAGGTAGAGCATTTGCTTTGCATGCAGCTGACCTGGGTTCGATCCCCGGAATCCCCTATGGTCCCCTGAGCTCCACCAGGAGTAATTCCTGAGTGCAGAGCCAGGAGAAACCCCTGAGCATTGCCGGGTGTGGCCCCAAAAGCAATAAATAAGTAGATAAAAATAAAATATTAAAAAAACAAACTACGAAGCCTCCTATCAATCGTTACCTGCTTACAACCTAGTCTTGCTATACTCTCTTTAGGAACTATGATTCTTCTCAGATTTCAGAACTGGGGCGGAGCAATAGCACAGCAGGTAGAGCATTTGCTTTGCATGCAGCTGACCTGGGTTCGATCCCGGCATCCCCTATGGTCCCCTGAGCTCCACCAGGAGTAATTCCTGAGTGCAGAGGCAGGAGTAACCTGTTGTCGGGTGTGACCCAAAAAAGCAAAAAACAGATTTCAGAACTGTTGTAAAGCTTAAAGATGTAAACTCATTTTAAAAATTCAAATCAATTCAATTTAACAAACATGATATGGACAGCAAGTGTAATAGGATAAATATGGATGAATTTTATAAGGAGATAAGTGAAAGGTGGAAGGGAAGGCCAAATAAATGCTGTGGGAAAGTTGGTGGAAAAGGAGTGTCCTGAGCTTACGGGAGAAGGGTGCGGTAAAGCCACAGACAGTAAGCACCAAACGACCATCACTGCAGTATGATTTACATATAACCTGACACATTGAGTATGATGCACTACTTAATATACATATCATGTTAATATAAAATATCAAATGTAGAAAGAACAGCTCCATCATCCCTATATGTTTACCTTGTGTGTGCCTTATAAAGTCAACCCCCAATCCCAGGCAACCACAGATTTGCTTTGTCACAAAGGATCACTTGCCCAGAGGCGCATATAATAAAACAGCACATTTCATGCCAATTTCCACTGGGTTTCTTTTTACTCTGAATATTTTTAAAACTATAGGGGCTGGAGCGATGGCCCGTAGGGCGTTTGCCTTGCATGCGGCCGCACATGCTGGCCCGGGTTCAATCCCCTGCATCCCATATGGTCCCATGAGCACCGCCAGGAGCAATTCCTGAGTGCAGAACCAGGAGAAGCCCCTGAGCATTGCCGGGTGTGACCCAAAAAAAAAAAAAAAGCAAAAAAAAAAAAAGCAAAAAAAAAAAAAGCAAAAAAAAAAAAAAACCTATATATTTTGTTGGGTAGTAATAGTCTCCCATTATTTTGTTTGGGGCCAGAGTGATAGTACCATGAGTAGAGCGTTTGCCTTGCAGGTGGATGATCGGGCTCAATCCCGGCATCCCATATGGTCCCCAGAGCACCACCAGGAGTAATTCCTGAGTGTTGAGCCAGAAGTAACCATTGAGCATCACTAAGTGTGACCTGAAAAGCCAAAAAAACAACCCCAAACAAAAAAACATAAAAAAATACTAACATTTGTATTTTTTTTTCTTTACCTGTTTAATAGTATGAGAGATTAAACCCAGGATCTCTTGCATACAAGGCACAAACTCCATCACCAACCTACAACATAACCCATAACAATCTAGTAATTTGTTTAGCTATTCTAAATAACCTCCTGGTGAACAATTAAGTAGTTCCCAACTTTGGGGAATTATCAAAGCTTTATTTTTAATTAACATAGGCTTTCCTTCACCCTGGGAAAATACCTAAGAATAGAATAGGATATTATCAGGGCATATTTACCTTTATATAAAATTAGCATTGTTGGACAGATATAGAATGGCTGCATTCATTAATGGGATATAAATATATACCAGTGTTCTACTAATTGTGGAAAATGGCAATGCCAGACTAGAACTCAGCATTGAATATACACAAAGCGAGTTACATGATAAATCCTAAATGTCTGTAGGGCAAGCCACAATGTGTGAGAGAAGAGAGAGAGAGAGAGAGAGAGAGAGAGAGAGAGAGAGAGAGAGAGAGAGAGAGAGAGAGAAATGAGACAGAGACAGAGACAGAGACAGAAAAAGAAGAAAAGAAAAGTGCCTGCTATAGAGGCAGGCTGGGGGGGGGTGGGGACATTGGTGGTAGGAATGAATGGGGCATTGGTTGAGGGATGGGTGCTGGAACACTATATGACTGAGACCCAATTATGAAAATCTTTGTAATTGTTTATCTAATGGTGCATAATAAAGAAATAGATAAATAAATTAAGTAAATGAATAAATTTCCCCTGAACAATATAAGGGAGTTCCAGCAGCTTTGCAGGCTCAGTAATACTTGGAATGTCAGTCTTTTAACTTAGTCTTAAATGGGTTTGTAGCAGTTATTCTTATTAGGAATTTAATGGGCACTTCTCTGATAACTTCTAATGCTGTGCATCTCTTTCAAGTATTTGCTATCCATACATCTTCTTTCATAAATCATTTAAATGTTTGCCTGCATGTAAACTAAGTTTTTGGAGGAGGGCTGTCTCTTTAGTTGATTTTTTTTTTTTTTTTTTGCTTTTTGGGTCACACCCGGCAATGCTCAGGGTTTCTCCTGGCTCTGCACTCAGGAATCACTCCTGGCGGTGCTCGGGGACCATATGGGATGCCGGGGATCGAACCCGGGCCGTCATGGGCCGGCCGCTGCAAGGCAAACGCCTCTACCCGCTGGGCTATTGCTCCGCCCCCTAGTTGATTTTTTATGTATTCTTGACATACCTTTTTTCAGACATTTGATTGGAAATTATTTTATTTTCTCCCAATCACTGTCTTCCCTGCTCATCATTGATTTGCTCAAGTGGGCACCAGTAACATCTCATATGTCCTGTCTCATGTTAGTAAAGGCCAAGGGCATCTGCTTGCTCCAGTAAGATAAAGAGCCTCAAACCATTCCATCAGGTCATGGGAATGAGGTCTACAATTGTTACTGGTATTTGGCATATCAAATACGACACGGGTAGCTTACCAGGCTCTGCTGTGCAATGTGCCGTGCATATTTCTCCCAATATGGCTTGTTTTTCCAGGAGTATTATTACAAAAGCAAAAAGCTTAAAATCTATAATAGTGTAATAGCAAACATTATGCTATATGTTTATTATACAATTAGCTAAATATAGAATAATAACCCTTACATTTTTTTTTGTTCTTTAATTGGTTATTCTGGGCTTTTCTCATTCTCTCTCTCTCCCTCCCTCTCCCTCCAAAAATATTCTACATTTTGGAACCATTTTTTTGAGGGAGGATCCCCACAGGCTGTGCTCAGGAGGTCTGGAGGCGACTCCAGTGATTCTCAACCAGGTGGGCCAGGAATCCAGTCCAGTGATGCTTGGGGGTGCATGCGGTGTTGGAAAAGGCATGTTTTTTGGGTCACTCCCAGTAATGCTCAGGGGTGACTCCTGGCTCTGAACTCAGGAATTACTCTTGGTGGTGCTCGGGGGCCACATGGGATCCTGAGGATTGAACCTGGGTCAGCCGCATGCAAGGTAAATGCTCTCCCTTGCTGTACTATTGCTCCAGCCCTGCAAAGCATGTGTTCTAATTCCTACCCATCCAGCACTTTTGGAGACAATTTGATAGGAGGTAAGAGTTAGTAAAATGTATTTCCAATAATCCAAAAAATTACAGCAGGACTCAGCTCTGCACACCTAGCTAGTTATTTGTAGGGTAGCTGTCAGGGACTAAGAAGACTCAGAACTTAACAGACCAACTCCAGTGCCTTATAGTTTCTACACGTACGTGCTTCCGCATTTCTGTACATTTTAGCACCTAGTTCTTCAACACTGTTTCCTTCTTTGCCCATTTCCACCTCACATAGGCCAACTGCCAAGAAACAATGATTTATTTTTTAAATTAAATCACTGTGAGATAGACTATTACAAAGCTGTTCAGGACTGGGTTTTAATCATGCAGTGTTCCAACACCCATCCCTCCACCAGTGCACATTTCCCATCACCAATGTCCCCAGTTCTCTCGTTCTCTCTCTCCTCTCCCCACCCACTGCATTGTGGTTTTAAATACAGATACTGAAGGATTATCATGTGTAACCCTTTACCTACTTTCAATATTCAGGTCTAGCCTAGTGTTACCATTTCCAACTACTGGCAAACCGGTCCCTTCTCTATCCTACCTACTCTCTGCCTCACACACACTTGTGGTAGATTCCAACTATTGACAAGTCCATCTGGCCCCCTGTTTTGTCTGGCCTTGGATATCGGCCTCATGCTATTGTTTTTAATATACCCCACCAACGAATGCAGTAATATCACTCAGCATGATACTCTCCGTGTCCATCCATTTTGGAATATTTTGGACACGTGCTGAAACACAGCTCTGGGTAGCTAGAGCACAGGAAGGGTATTTTGTGCTTTCTTCATCTACACCCCGAAAATCAATTACAATTTTCCTGGCTTATGTGCTTAAATACACACTTATTAAAAAAACTAGTTCTCAACTTTCTCTGCTCTTTCTTCTCCAGTGGACATACTGACCCTCCTATATTCACTTTCAAAGGTTCTAACATACATGCCCATGGAAGAGGGAATTTTTATCTGTAGGCCAGACCTCTGGCCAGAGTTCCTGATTGATTTACAGGATTAGATATCTTATGGGTGACTCAAACACATACTTACTAAAAATGAATTCATTTTATCTGATCCCCTCCCTCCCTCCCTCTCTCTCCCTCCCTCCCTCCCTCCCTTCCTTCCTTCCTTCCTTCCTTCCTTTTTTTGCTTTTTTGGGTCACACCCGGCAATGCTCAGGGCTTTCTCCCTCCTGGCTCTGCACTCAGGAATTACTCCTGGAGGTGCTCGGGGACCATATGGGATGCCTGGGATTGAGCCTGCAAGGCAAACGCCCTACCCGCTGGACTATGGCTCTGGCCCCTGTTCCTTGTATTTCTGACTTTGTACTACCTCCTGCAATGTCTATTTCAATGACTTATATCAGCTTATTTTCTAAATTAAAATCAACTCTTCTTACCTTTCATATAATTTCTCATCAAATTTTGTAAATTCTCTATGCACCATAGCCTTAATGGCATTACTTTTAGCCCGGAGATACTTAAATTTTCCACCCAAATTATTAAAAAAAAAACTTTGACTATCTCTAGACCACAGACTACTTTCCATTTCACTGCTACTAAAATGATGTTTCTAAAATAGAAATATGAATATATCTTGCCTTGTTTCTGTGAATGCCTACAGGATAAATGGGTATGAAATTCCTTTATAAGCTACATGATACTTCCTGTAAGTTGACCTTTACCCATTTCTCTACCTCCATCTTCCTAACCTCAATGTTTTAGCTATTCCTAACTACTTCCCCAATAAGTCTTACTGTTTTCTACAACTATGAGTGTCAGGATTCACAAGTTAAAGGCTGAGTCTCCTAAGACAGTGCTCCACAAGACTATGGTTTCAAGCCCCAGACAGCTACTGGTGCATCTGATCAAAGGTCCCCATTATTCTCTCCCCTTAGACTTCAGGCAAGTCCAGATTATTATCTGTGATTTTTTTTTTCTTTCTTTTGCTTTTAGGGTCACACCCGGCAGTGCTCAGGGGTTACTCCTGGTTAATCCAGACTTCAGGCAAATCCAGATTATTGTCTGTCTGTCTGTCTTTCTTTCGTTTTTTTTTGGGTCACACCCAGCAGCGCTCAGGAGTACTACTCCTGGCGGTGCTCAGGGCACCTTATGGTATGCCAGAATCGAAACTGGGTTGGTCACGTGCAAGGCAAACACTCTCCTGCTTGCTGCCACTCCAGCCCCTATTATCTGTGTTTCAGACTCTTTTATTTTTTTTGCTTTTTTGGGTCACACCTGGCAATGCTCAGGGGTTTCTCCTGGCTCTGCACTCAGGAATTACTCCTGGTGGTGCTCGGGGACCATATGGGATGCCGGGATCGAACCCTGGCCGGCATGGGCCGGCCGCGTGCAAGGCAAACACCCCACCCGCTGGGCTATCGCTCCGGCCCGGCTTTTAACACTCTTAACAGGACACTGCAGATTTTCTCTTGGGGAGGGAGGGACTCCCCAGTACTGCTGTATATCCACATAAGTGGACATGAGGGCTCCCCCGTGATCCTGAGGTCCAGTACAGGGGCCCGAATGTGCAACACTCCTCGGGTGCTGTGGATGCCAGGGCCCCAGGCCACCCTGGCAGTGCCGGAGGCTCCCAGGGCGGCATCTGACAATGTGCAGGGGCTCCAGGGCTGCACCTGGCAGTGCTCTGGGACTATGAGGCGCTGGGCACGAAACCCAGGTCAGGCGTGCTACAAGTGTCCTAACCACTATACTTTCTCCCAGCCCCCAACATTGTTTAAAAAAAAAAAAAACCTGCAGAAACTCAGAAACTATGCATTAAGTACGATTATCACATTAGATGCCCAGTATATATTTCATGGCATGAGAGGGGGAGTGCCAGGGGTCAAGCCTAGGCATTTCATATACCAAGCACGCATTCTACTACTTATCTATATCCTAATCTTTAGTACATATTTAATGTAAATCACAATACTGCAATAAGCCAATCTCCAACATCATTCACTTGGAACTGGGACTTTCTTTTCAAGTTCCTGATTATGTGTTACTACCTTTTTAAGTCTTTGATGACCATTTCAAGAGCAAAGATGATTCTTTCAACTTTGTAACACTCATCTGGACTTTATATCATTTTTATCTCAGTACTTTCCAAACACCAATGCAAGCATGATGAGTTAAATTATACTAGTGTTTATGGAATTAATTACTTAAGCAATGTATTATCTTTTGAGTTCTTTCTGGTTGAAATATTCTCTCCTTTACAGTTCAAAATTAACCTTTTTAAAACTACTTATAACCTTTATAAAACTCCTTATAAAACTACTTCAAAACCTTATATTAAGAATTATATTAATGGGGCCAGAGCGATAGTCCAGTGGGTAGGGCGTTTGCCTTGCACGCGGCTGGCCCATGCCGGCCCGTGCTTCGATCCCCCGGCATCCCATATGGTCCCCCGAGCACTGCCAGGAGTAATTCCTGAGTGCAGAGCCAGGAGAAACCCCTGAGCATTGCCGGTGTGACCAAAAAAAAAAAAAAAAAAAAAAAAAAAAAAAAAGGAATTATATTGATTTCTATTTTATTTCTCTTACTATATAACTTCTCTATAGTTTTATCTATCCAATATTAGTTCAACACTTGCACATTTTGATTTATAGCTATTAAAAATTATTAAAGAAAAAGGAAATATTGAACACTCATGTTTGTGTAAGTAAACAAGCTTATGTTCTAAAATGGACTACATAAGTCAATAGATAATTTCATAAACTGTTATATATATTAAAAGTTACATAAGACATTTCTCTACGGCTAAGAAAGAAGTTGGAATTTCTATGGTAAATAATTTGAGGACAAAAGAGGATTTATTTGTTTGTTTCTGGATTATACCCAGTAGTGCTCAACAATCACTCCAGGCTCTGTGCTCTTGGGTCATTCCTAGCAGTGCTCAGGAGACCATCGGCTGGCAATCAAACCAGGGATGGCTAATGAAAGGCAGGATAGTACCTTAACTTCTATACTATCTTTCTAGCCCCTAAAAGAGAAGTTTTAATATATGACTCATTGAATGAAATCACTTGGCAGATATGGTCCACAAGAAACGGAAGATAAGATAATTGGACATTTGCAGGCAATCATGCCTGTACCTCACCACTGTCTATGGATTAAAGATCACAAAATGAAGTTGCCAGATATTTATGTCATTTCCTTTCCTGAGCCAAACTCACTATCCAAAACCTCCCTCTGGGATCTCCTCACTTCTAATAAGCAACCGAATCAGCCACAAATGAAGTCGCTATTCCCGGCTTTATCATCAGCATCTGTTATTTCAACGGAAACTTTTGAAATACACACGAGGCCACATGCAAATCCCTGAGGTTTAGCCACTTCGTTCACAGGCTTTCTTCTCAAGGCACTCCTCCTTTCTGTCATAATTTTATGTTTTTCCATTATCACTGGTCACAAAATCAATTTTCATTAAAATTCTGTACTCTATAACCAACTAAAACAAATTTTAATAAGAGAATTTGCAACTTATGCATAAAAGTGTTCAACTTATTTTAAATCACATTACATTTACCAGAAAAATTTATATTTTTAAATGTATGTAAAGATAAATAGGGACTTAGCTTTTTTTTAGAGGTAGAGGAGGAAGAAAAAAGAGGAAATAAATACAGGTGCCTAGCAGAGAATTATACAGAGATCTTGCAAAGTGATAGTTATATAAAGGCTTTTGTGCACCACTAAAGACACACACACACACACACACACAATCACACACTCTCACTCACACAGTACACAGTTCTCTGTCAATCCCTCATTACCTCTGCTCTAGGGATTTACAGTCAATGGGCCACCTGATAAAGAAATACAAATGTGGAGGGCCAGGAAGATAGCACAGTGGTTCGTTACATGCCTTGCACGTGAATGACCCTGTTTCAATCCCTGTCCCACAAAGTGTCCACAACCCATAGCACAGAATCTTTGGGCTCTTCCACCGAACTGCAGCCCCAGCTGGCTGAGAATTGCCAGTAGGAGGCCTGCACACCCAAATAAATACTTATAAAGTAAGGATTTATCAAATGAAGTAACAAGAACAAAAATAAAAATTACCCACAGACAGTCAATGGATTTGGCCCCTTCAAAATAACCCTCCCGTACAATAGAAGTAAAACTCTATAGCGTTATAAAAGTACAAAAGAAAAATGAACGATTCTTACCTCCCCAGCCTAGCACCTACTTCCTACAGGCAAACACTTAAACTACTTAGTATTTGGGGGGACATTTCTCTATATACTTATAAATAATTTTTGCTCTGCTCTTTAAGATATATTAAGATATTTTATATCTTAATATACAAATTCCTAATTAAGCAGAACTAATTCACATAACACTTTACAGAATTTCTTTGATACTTGCAATTTTTTTTTCTCCCAGAAACTGAACCCAAGGTCTTACATATGGAAAGCAAGTGCTCTCTACCCATACCCCCGGCCCGTATCTGAATTTCTTCACCCTCTAAAAAGGCTAATATTCATTTTATGAATATTTAGTAGTACAATGCTTCCCTTCTTACACAACTCTGATTTCTTCTGTATTTTATATTAGTGTAAGTGCTTTATTTACTGGGCCTGAAAAAGTCTATTACTTCCATGCCAGTCATCATTTTTTGAAAATGTTCATGTTCATATCATCAATCTTAGGGCAGAACTTATTCATCATATCTGTGCTGTATTAAACTAGGCAAGTTAGTTATCACCATTAACACTCTAGGTCCAATAACACTCCTTTTTTGATATCAAGGCCACACAGCTAATGCTTTTGTGGAGGGGAGGAGCGGCAGGGCTATTCCAGGGTATGGCCTTATGGTGAGGGCCTGAGGGTTTGAGGCTGGGTTCAGAAGTGTAGTGTCCTGTGGTGCTTAGGGGCCATCCTGGCCACCTGGGCTGTACCTAACGATGCCTGCAGTGCCATGAAGCACTAGAGAGCAAACTCAGGGTCTCAGCCACACTAGACATATGTTCAGCCATTTGAGGTATTGCCCTGGTTGCCATATCAAGTAGATTCTGGAATAAAGATACAAGTATGAAAACAATTACATGTTCATTTATTAAAGTTAGTCCAGATTCTTGTAAAAAAGTATTATGCAGTAAAGAACTTTCGGTGGAATGAGTAGGCAGATGAGAATATCCAATTTCCCTTTCTGTACCTTATAAATGCTTCACCCATCCATTCTAGAGACTGAGGAAATATCTACAATATCCTCTGGAAGATCAAGTTTGTCAGATCAGGGAGACGGCTCAGAGTGTGTGCATGCCCCATACGCAATAGACACCAGTTTCAGACCCAGCAGCAACAACCCTCAAACATCTGCATGTAGCTCTAGAGGTAATGAGGACTAGGAGGTAACCCTGGTGGCCTCACCACTGCTGGCCCTAAGATGCACCAGTTAGGAGTATCTGGTTACTCAACTGTCACGCCAGAAGTCAGGCTGAATGTCACTGGGAGTGGTCCAGGTCCCCTGAACACTGCTGATGAGCCAACACCCTTAAATCCAGTTTGTTATGGTGTTAAACACCCTGTCTCTGAGTTTGTCTTTTGGCTCACCTAGTAACTGTGAAGTGTCCTTATCAGTTTTCTATTAGTTTCTCTCTCTCTCTTTTCCCTCTCTCTCTCTCTCTCTCTCTCTCTCTCTCTCTCTCTCTCTCTCTCTCTCTCTCTCTCTCTCCCCCACCCCTGCCTCTTGTTAGGCAATATACTTACTACAGCATCAAAGTTTATGGTACTGATGTGCACAGTTACTGCACACTACTACCACCACCCAGGTGTTGTCATTTCTGGACTTCTGGTTTACCTACATTTCCCTCACTCCAGTTAATCAATACCACAAACCTGGGCGAGGTTTGTCATTGTTTGGTATTGTCTATTCCCTTGTTTCATCATGAGTGCGATCATCTGGAATCTGTTCTTCTCCCCTCTCACTTATATTCTGAACCAAATTATAGGGAACAGCAAGATTTCACCTTTCCCTATAGTTTCATGGTTTTCCATGTATACATATGCCAGAACTTTATACATTAATCTATAGTTGGACATCTGGCAATTCTACTAAGTGCTGAAATAAACATATCCATCCATCCATCCATCCATCCATCCATCCATCCATCCATCCATCCATCCATCCATCCATCCATCCATCCATCCATCCATCCATCCATCCATCCATCCATCCATCCATCCATCCATCCATCCATCCATCCATCCATCCATTCATCCATCCATCATCTTCAAATTAGTGTTGTTTGGGGTAGACGCCAAGAAGTGGAATCACTGGGCAGTACAGAAGCTCTGTTTTTACTCCCTCCCTCCCTTCCTTCCTTCCACCAGAAATGCTCAGGGGTTATTCCTGGCTCTGCACTCAGGAATTACTCTTGGCAGTGCTTGGGGATCATATGGGATGCTGGGGATCAAACCCAGGTCGGTTGCGTGCAAGGTTATCACTCTGATTTCTCTCTCTCTCTCTCTCTCTCTCTCTCTCTCTCTCTCTCTCTCTCTGCCACACCTGGAAATATTCAAAGTTCACTCCTGGAAGGGTTTAGGGAACCCATGGGGTACTAGGGTGCTAGGGATCAAACCCAGGCATGTACAAGGCAAGTGCCCTACCTGCCTACCTGCTGTACTATCTCTCCAGCCCATATTCTTACTATAAAGATTGTCTTTAGACAATCTTCACATTGCATAGAGGTCGAGCCAGATGACATCCCCACCACCAGAGATGCTCACCCATTCCTTTTTCACCACACCCCGGTCAATACCGGCTGCTTCCCATCTTTAACATATGCCATTCTTACATGTTTCAAACAGCAGGAGGCCAGTTTGCTTAGAGCAGAATGAACAGAAGGGAGGTGAAGTCAAAGAAGCACCAGTATAACAGTGTATGAAGGGCCATACAGATTTTATTATGGTTCTTGCTTTTTTTGGGCAAAAAAATGGGAGGCCAATGGCATGTTATGTACTGTGGAGTAATGTGATTTGACTGACAATTTAAAGGGCCACTATGTAAAAATAAAAAAGGACGTGAGAGGTAAGAACAGAAGCAGGGAAATCAATTTGGTGGTTAGTGCCGTAAGTCAGACAATAAATGACTGTATCTCTGACCAGAAGTAGTGCTGAGAGTGAAAAATTACAAATATACTCTAAAAGTAACACTAACCTGATATCTGATCTACAAGGAAGAGCAGAACCAAAAATTTAACTTTTGAGTAAATTAATTTTAGTGTGAAGTGTCCATAGACAAAAAGAATATACATATATTATATATGTATGTATACATATATAATATAATATACATATATAAACACACACATACTTAAAGAAAGATCCTCTTCAAATTCCAGTAAGAGCTTTACTAGAGGAAGAAAATAAAGATTGTTTTAAGGACATAACACATACAGCAGGAGAGTACACTTTGCAAGGAGGTTTGATCTCTGGGACCACAAGGTACCCCAAGCAATGCTGGTAGTGATCCTTGAGTGCCTGAGTGACTCTCAACACCACTAGGTGTGGCCTCAAACTAAAAACCAAGTCCTCTCCTCAAATATGAAACATACACACACACACACACACACACACACACACTCACTCCCCCACTCACGAAACAAGCTGATATAAAGAGCTTCAGTGGTGGGTATTTTATCAAGCACTATAGATATTTTCCAAAGGCAAGCACTTCTATTCCACAGATTGAAAAAAAAATTGAGGCTTACATGAATTTTTTACATTATTCGTTTAATGCCACAAAGTTTCTAGGTGGCAGACTGGAGACTCCATTTCAAAACATTCTCTTAGCCAATATGCGATAATGCACCTGGCTTGTCACATACAAGGCAAGTATCCTACTGGCTGTGTTATCTCTCTGCCCCCTCCCCAAGTTATTTTTATCAGTATTTTCTAATTTCATCTAAAAATAAAATCATTACATTTCATCTTATTACATAGCATATAATTACTAATAAGAAATAATGAATTACAAATCATACTTTCCACTTTTAATACAGATGTGTGTTCTGACACGAATATGAATAATGATACTATCTGGAAAGCACTGTTGGGTCTCCTGTTTAGAACCTTAACAAGACCGCATCCAATCACGGCTCCACATTTTAGTTACAGTCTGTCTACTCTGGTCTAGCTGGGCACTGTTTCCATCTCACTTTTCAATGCATTTCTAACAGCAAATCTGGCCGTGGAATCTGGAATTCCACAGTGTCTGGCAATGGAATCTGGCACACAGTAGGTACTCTAAATATTATTCAATAAATGACTTAGAAATAACCAAGTGATTCACTTACAAAATGACAACTACTTTAAATATCAGCATTTAAAAACTGGCATCTACTTATGGCAGTGGGTAATTCTATTTACATAAGCAACAACTATTGAGTATTTGTAACTGTGACATAGTTTGTTCAACTTGAGGGCAAATAAAATTTTGGTTAAAATAAAAATAAAAAGAACCAAGGGGTCTTTATAAGACATACAGTATGTTTGGTCAGGTATATTCCCTTAAATCCTTTTCTTCCAATTCTACAAATGACTTGCAGTAGAACCAATAAAGCGGAAATGGGAAACAGAAAAGACAAGGAACAGCAAATATGAAAATATCAGGAAATGCCAGAAGAAAAGGAGGTTAACCCGCCTCGATTTTTTAAATGGCAATTAATTAATAGAGGGGGGAAAAAACCACTGCTACAATACTATTTTAGAATAAAAGGCGGTTTACTGTGTAATACATAACATAAATAGACAAGACCAATGGTTCTTCTAAAACATACTAAGTCTGTATTAATCATTTAATCTCTTTAAATTTCAATTTCTCATCTGTGAGCATGAATCTAGCCAGGACATGAACTTCAAGATAAATCAAATCACTATTTATTCCCTTAGGAATCAACTCCAATGGTACCTGCTTTCTCAGAGTTTCCAGACAAAAACCAAACAGTGTGTAGTATTTTCTTTTTTGTCTTACAGAGCTGAGTTTCTGTCCATATTCAAAAGGATACACACAATTAAAACTTTTGTTAATAAAAGTTTCAATTACAAAGGAAAGGTTTTAAAGAGAATTCTTAACTTTTAAATTGTACACAGCAATATGAATCAACAACCTGTAAAATATCTGTTTGAAATAGAAACAGTTTGTGTCCCCTGGGAATACATACTAACCAGCCCAGGAAAGATGATGACTATTTATAACCCGCATGCTGCATGCACGACTCAGGCCTACCAGTCAGGGTGAAAGCTGGATTTTCAACAAGGCTCACAAGTCCTGAGGTTAAATACACATGAATTAAGGATGTTTAATCCAACTCAAGATACCATCTTTTCATATTTAAAGCAGTTTCCCTTAAACTGGAAAAAATACAAAATACATGAGCTGCCTCGGACTCCTGCAGCGATAACATAAAGGTCCATTTTGTCAAACCATTTAAACTCCTACTTGTATTTACTCCTGTTTACAAGATGTACTATTTCCAGCTAAAAACAATACTTTAGGAAGCAAAAAAGCTACAGTTACAAACAAAAAAAACTTACCCCCATTCATGTTTTAAATATGTAACTAGCTGTGTAAACAGAAAGTACAGGGTTTTATGGGTGTGCGTGTAAACACACATAAATATGTACACACACAGAAATAAAAGTTAAACAGTTTCTACCTGTTTTTTGTGTACCCCCTTTCAGATATTGTTCCCCTAAAGTCTTGGTCTCTGTTGCTGTCTAACTTGAATTCACAAAACTCAATGGCTCGTGGTTTTCAAAGCTTAGGCTACGCTTGCAGAACAAAGTCGCTTTCTCTCTCTCACCCTCTCTTTTGGTGGGTACAAGTATGGGGACCACAGGAACAGTTAAATTCATGGCATGGCTGGTCTACCACACAGTCGGGGAATTCTTTAAATAGAGCCTGTCACTCTCTTGACCCATCAATGGGATTTCCTTCTCAAACTGCTGATTCGTTCAGGTACACAACAGAGGAAATTTCAGTTAACCTTTGTTTCACCCTAGGGAAAAATCTGTCTGAAAGTATAAAATGAATAGATTAAAAAAAAATAAGCAGCTCAGCCACAGGACCATTCTCCCAGCATTCACTGCAGCTTAGTGAAACAGTAAAAGGGGACAGTGAAATGTTTCATTCCCTGTGGAAAATTCAAGCACAATGTGGAACTTCAGACTCTAGAGGGTCAGTTTATTTTGATGACTAAACCAAATCAACTTTCCTTCCTGTTTAGAAAGCTTGAAAACTGATCATATTGTAAGACTCAGGACCATTTTTTTCCTCTTAAACATCATACCAGTCTAATTAAGGTGTCTAAACAAAATTGCACTCTCAAGTTCCGTTTAAAAAAAACACACTCAGGAACATTTTCAAATATATGTAATTCATGACATTAATGGGGAGGGAGGGAATGAGGGGCACAGCATGTCAGACCCCTGTTAAATTTCCCTGATACTTACTTTAAGATGAAGGTTATTGTGGGGAAGGACAAAAATAAAAGGGAGCCAACTTTTCCATTATAGTTCTGTTTTCAAAGAAGTGTGTACAGAGGCAACAGTTACATGTAGACAAGAGAAATCTGGGAGCAGTGAGCAAAAACATGGAAAGCAATTTAAACTTTGTGTTCCCTAAAATTAAGGCAATTTAGACTAAATAAAATTTTCTCTGGAATGATACATATAAATGTTAGGATAGAGTGGATACATATTGCTAACTACTTTTTACTTCTCTCAAATGATTTCTGAGCCCCATCAGAAAAGTGTTGTTATCAGTACTTTTAAAATATGCATTACAATTTCAATTAAATTGACCATAAGCTGCGAGGGCAACTCTTAAAATCAATAACAAGTTACATTTAGCCTCTGAAACCACGGCACTTTTATAATTAAAAAATTCATGTGTTTCTTGGTTAAATTTTCTTTTTCCATTATAAATACAGGGTACTTGACATCTTAATTATTATTAAGTTCAGTGGCATCAGTACATTTATATTGCACAGCTATCATCGCCACCATCTACCTCTAGAACACATTTCATCTTGCAAAACTGAAATTTAACACCTATTAGTCAATATTTTACCATGTTTTGATGCAAAACTTAGAAGGCACATTCTTGTTCTACTGTCAAAGTCTCAAAGTCCTGAGAGCAGAGATGAAGCACACAGCCTAATCCTTTATTCTGAAGAGATTCAAGGCAAATGCTTATCTCAGTTAGCTCAAAAATGCTTAAGACAAAGAGAAGCTTGAAAATTGGACCCTCTGACCTTCAAAAGCATCAAAGTTCTTGTCTTTATTAAAAAGCAGTACTTTAAAAGCCTACTAAAGAACACTGATCTTTATTTGCCTACTTTAATATAAAAAATACATCTACATCTGTGTGTGTATGAGGGAGGGGAGGGGAGGGGAGGAGAGGGAAGGGAGGGGAGGAGAGGAGAGGAGTTCTGAGTATCTTTAGTCTAGTAAATAAAACCTAGGCAGGTAGGCACATTATTAGGACCTGAAGGGAAGATATGTGTATATGCTAAAGTTGTTGCTATTCAAATTAAATATTTCCTTTTTTTTTCCATTTTGGGCCACACCCAGCAATGCTCAGGACTTACTCCTGGTGGTGCTTGGGGGACCTTATGGGGTGCTGGGGACTGAACCTGGGTCAGCCACATGCAAGGCAAACACCCTACCCGCTGTGCTATTGCTCTGGCCCCAAATATTTCCTTTTCTTATGCATTCTAGTCCTCAAGCATTTTTACATTGCAAAACCCATACCAAAGAGTATAAAATGAAGCATCCCTTCCAAAGTGGAACATCCTAAGTACAAATTACAGGTGGTAAAAGATTCATTTTTAAAATGCAGGTAGGATATTGCCTCAGCTGTTTTCTTCTTTTGTTTTTTAATATTTTATTATACCACTGTTAGATATACAATTACAAGATGCTCATGTTTGAATTTTGGTTCTACAGTGTTCCAACACCCATCCCTCCACCCCTGCCCATCTCCCATCACCAATGTCCCCACCTCCCTCCCCCTTCCCCCAGTCTGCCTCCATAGCAGGTTCTTTATCTCCTCTCTCTCTCTCTCTCTCTCTCTCTCTCTCTCTCTCTCTCTCTCTTCCCTTACATTGTAGATTGTAATATATTCTAGAATATGATTGGTTCCACTAATTTGATGTACCAGGTCCGGACCACAAAAATGGCAGCTATCATGGTGAGAGACTCTCATCCAGCTGCTTCTGAGGCCCTACAGAGGTGACGGGCCCACTCCCAAAACCCATCTTGCCTCCTGGGAGTCGCATGGTCAGTTGAGGTAGGGGAATGCCAGATGGCAGCTATCCCCCATGCGTCTGAGTGTCTGCATCATGGCCGAGAGCCCTGAGGCAGTTTGTGGGCGGGGACAGGTCAGAGAGGGGAATGGGGACCCCAGCTCCATCTCCAGGAACGCCCAGTGACTTCCGCCTCGAGAGCCGCCTACCAGGGCTCGAACTTGGCTGCTCTGGGCTGGTCTTGAGATGAGCGCCTCTCTTGCATGGGTTCTGATGAGCTGTGGGGTCTGGACTGTGAAAATGGCGGCTATTATGGTGAGAGAGTCTCATCTGGCTGCTTCCGAGGCCCTACAGAAGTGATGGGCCCACTCCCAAAAATCTTGCCTCCTGGTCAGCTGAGCTAGGGGAGAGCTGGATGGCAGTTCTCCCCCCCCCTGTGTTTGAGTCTCTCATCTTTTTCTTCTGTCTCTGTATTTCTCTCTTTTACACCTTGTGACTTGCCTTATGGGTTATGATGCAATTATCTATGTGTATATTCAGTAGTGATTTCTAATGTGACATTATAGTTCCTCATTCCCCATCAACCTCCCCACTTTGTTACAACTACAATGATCATTATGGTGTACAGTTGTGAAAGATCCTGGGAAGGACCTGGTCCTAGCTTACTTTGTTATCTAAGCCTCTTGCGTGGCTGCGCACTGTTCTTCCTATGTCAGACCATCCACCATCCAGGGGCCCACAGGGCAGAGCCCTGGGGGGTGTAGATAAGCTTATCTCCTGTCTGCCACCTGCCAACGAAGCTGGGCACCACAGCCACACCTGCAACACCTTGAGGGGCAGGTGGCCTGCCTTAGCTGTTTTCTATACCAGCTTGACACTATACACAAAACAGAGGTGGCTTTCTCTCCAGGTAGATATAACAATGGTCTCTAAGTTCACCAACGTTTTCAGTCTGCTATTAACTGCCAGCAACTCATCCATTTAACTCATTCCAGAAACTATTTCTCAGACCTAGAATTTCCACTTAGTTCCCTCGAAGTGTTATTTTTCCACATAGGGAACAGACATTTCATCTGCTATTTTATTATAAGTAGAGAAGGATGTTCTAAAAGCCCCTTTTTGGGGCTGGAGCGATAGTCCAGCGGGTAGGGCGTTTGCCTTGCATGCATATGTTCCCCACACAGTTGCAGGAGTGATTCCTGAGCGCAGAGCCAGGAGTAACCCTGAGTATCGCTGGGTGTGACTCAAAAAGCAAAAATAAATGAATGAATGAATGAATAAATATAAATAAATAAAGATAGATAAATAAAACCTCGTTTTTCATATAAATCAACTTTCTATATTTTAAATTCATCTGGCAGGACTGGAAAATGGTGCAGCTGGTAGGGCATCTGCCTTGCATGCAACTGACTCATGTTCAAATCCCACACGTTATGGTTCCTGAGTCCACCAGGAGTGATCCCAGGAGTGCAGAGTCAAGAGTAAGCATCAAGCATCATTGGGCATAGCTCAAAAACAAACAAAAAACCTGGGCATTTTCAGATTGTATCTTGAACCTCATAAATGATACTTTGCAGAGTATGAATTCTGCTATGTTTCTTTAAAGAGTTCTGGGTTTAGGCCGGAGCGATAGCCCAGCAGGTAGGGGTTTGCACAAGGCCGGCCTGTGCCGGCCTGGGTTCAATCCCCAGCATCCCATATGGTCCCCCAAGCACCGCCAGGAGTAATTCCTGAGTGCAGAGCCAGGAGTAGCCCCCTGAGCATTGCCAAGTGTGACCCAAAAAAAAAAAAAAAGAGTTCTGGGTTTTGTTCAAGTCTCAAAAAATTTGGCAAACATTTTTATACATAATTTGTAATTTCCCTTCACTTTCTAGTAGCTGTAATTGCCTCTCTTTCCTGATTCCCCAAACCACTAGGACAATAATGATGCAGGCACAAAGCCATAAAAACAGGAAACATCCATCAAGGCTCCCTTTTTCAAAGGTCTGACAATGTTATAGGTTTTCTGCCTGCTTTTAGTGGGTCTCAAAAAACCTCCATATATTTTATGTTTTTAAATTAAAGTATGCTTTAAAGTCATCTATAAGTGTATAAAAGTACTTACTTCATCTATAGAAATTTACAGTACAGCTGTCCAAGGTCTAAGTTTCCATGGGAAGGATGCTTCATTATCAAGAACTGTCATTACCAGAAGCAGAAATTTGGAGTAAATATTTTATAACCTTAAAAAAAACTTGCAAAAGTCTCAGCAGCTGCACCACACCCTACCACTGCCACCACACCAAGATGTAGCTTTACCACTACACCAATAATCTCTGCAGAGACACCAAACTCCAGTATCTGGGCTGAGAACTCTAAGGGCTTCTCAGGGTAGGGGTGGGCAGCGCCCCCAACCCCATACTTCCAGATGCCCTGGCAACCACACCCACCCCCCACAGCTGCAGCCATGTCAACTCATTGGACCATTTCTATAGACCTGAAGTTTCTGGGGTGCAGCCACATATGTGGCCATGCAATACCTCCAAATTCCACAATACGGAAACTCCAGTAGGAGCACACCAAATTAGATGGGAAAGTAACAGACACCAACTAAGCTCAACAAACAAAAAATATCACAGAAGGCTCAACTAGCAACAAACATCTTAGTGAATCCTTAGACATGGACTTAATGACCCCATGGTGATATATGCCGGATCGAACCCAGGTTGGCAGTGTTCAAGGTAAATGCCCTACCTACTGTTCTATAATTCCAACTTATACAATAATTTTATAACAATTTAGTTGTTATAAATGATATAACAATTTTCACAAATTTTCTTTTAGTGCAGTATTTTTGATAATTACATTAGGCATTTAGTAGTAACAAGTAATATAAAATAATTTTGTGCTTTCTAAGACAACAGATTTGGGGGAATAGTTGGGAATTTAGGGGTAATGGAGGAAAAGTTACTCGGTTGTGGGATTGATGTTAGAACATTGAAAGCCCATAACAACTGTGAGCAACTTTGTAAATCACGATGTTTAAATAAAGCATTTTATTTTTTAAAAAAATAAAACTTCCATTCTACTTTCTTAATTCCATTTATGCCAGATATGACTCATACTAGTATTCATTGTTCTGTTTCTTTGTTGCCCATTAATGGATTTGATACACAGTTAAGAATTGTGCTTTAAAATAAATGAGCAAATAAAAGAATGCAATAGAACAAAACGGAAATTATCAATAAACACTGGAAAGTTCCACAGAGGAACTTTGAGCTGGAATGATTTGCAATTTCTCATCATTTAAGAAATCTTACTTCCTCTTTGAGACACGATCTACCATAGTTGCCAGATATGATGCATTATGTATAGGGTTCAGATTGTTTTTTTAACTATAGCTTTTCATTTTCTGGATAAGACACTCCACTCATGAGTTTTATTATTCAAGGGTCCCATATTGAGCATAAACCCTTTTCATCAGAGAAAATGTTACATTTTAGTTCTCTGGGCAAATTAATTATGATTTACTATTTTAGGGCCACCTTCTAAATTCCTGGGGTAATTACATGAGATTCTAATTTCCAAAACATTCATTTGCAAATAGCTCATGAATACTACCCAATTTCCCAAAAGACAGTATGAAAATGAGCACCCTAAATGATGGGGAAGGCAATTAACATCTATTGAGGGACTTCTAGGTGAAAAGCTCTATAATAAGTGCTTTATCTCATTTAATCTTCTCAATTACCCCCATGACAAGGATATTATTATCAACTATTTACAGATAAGTACACCAACACTCAGAGCAGGTCAAGGTCACACCTTAGGTAAGTGGTGGTATGTATATACAAATTCAAAAGCTAAAAATTTTATAACTTTTACTACACTGAAACCGAGCACTACTGTTGATCAAAAAACAAAAAGCAAAACAAATCAAAACACAACAGTCATTAAGAAAATAAAAAATACAGGCCACATAATAGGGGGAGGTATTTTGCTCAACATACTGTAAATTTATATCCAGGAGATACAAAAGGTATCAAGACAAATGGATATAAAAATCTTTAAGCAGGCCCTTCACGAAAGAAAAATTTGTGGGATGAAGGATGGAGGTTCAGCCACACTCAGTGTTGCTCAGAGAACAAAGGGAATAGAACCAGGGTTACTTGCATGTCGGCTATCTCTCCAGACCACAAAAGAGAATATTTAAAATCATCAAAACATGAAACTATAATTTGAGTTAATTTACTCATCAGACAAATCTATATTAAAACCACAATACATGGCTATTCAGCTACCAAAACCAAGAACACGAATACTATCAAGTGTTGACAAGAATGCAGATAACGGAAATTCACACTGGCAAACTATCTCACACACTGATGCTGGAATGTAAATTGGTACAACCACTTTGGAAAGTCATTCTCTGCTAAAGCGAACGATGTACATGTTAAAGGGAAAGAAACTTAGAGGAACACTATTAATTAACAACAGTCAAAATGACATTTATTGTAGAATGGATAAACTCTGGTGGAGCATAAAACCTCATAAATCAATTAAAAAGCAAGCAACTGGGGCAGGGGCCACAGCACAGTTAGTTGGGAGGGTGTTTGCCTTGCATGTGGCCTGACCGGTTCAATCTCCGGCATCCCATATGGTCCCCTGAGCACTGCCAGGAGTAATTCCTGAGTGCAGGGCCAGGAGTCAGCCCTGAACATCGCCGGCTGCAACCCAAAAAAAAAAAAAAAACAGAAAAAAAACCTATCAACCAAAATGAACCATAGGCTCGGCTGGTGATTGGGGATGCGGATAGGTGAGCTGTGAGGGCTGGTGATTCACCAGGGTTGTGGAGGTGCTCTGGAGGCTATGGAGAGCCAGGGATTAAAAACCAGAGTTTTACACATCCTAAAATGGACCTGAACTCTACTATTTAAGCCATATGGAATTTTTTTTTCAGTTACAAATAAATCTGCTGAGGATATTCTTATGCGTGTGTCTTAGAGCACTGTTTCTTTATAGCAGGATCTGGAAAATTGTCATCCGGTAAACCAAATACCTACTTTCGTAAGCAAAGCTTTAAAGAAATAGTAATGCCTGTTGTGTATTATCCACTGCTTCCCCTCTGCAGTGAAAATGCTGAAAATTTGAGAACCTTTTGAGTCACAAGCTTAAAATACTTATTGAGTTTTTCAAAGTTCACTGATCCTTGATTTGAGAATAGTATTATTTGAGAGTAGTATTATTGGGCCATAGGATAATCTTCAACTTTACTAGATTTTTGCAAAGTATCTTGCAGGCAAGATTGTATGAATTCTTGTTTGTGTGTTGCTGATTAACATGTAGTCCTGTTTAACACAAACACAGTTATCCTTCAGTCTGGACTCCCAGCTGGACACAACCCTATCCCCGAGACGCGGCGGGCTTCATCTCAAAATCCGGTATACCACAACGTGTGAGAGTCATAGGCTAGGTAAGACAGAGGAGGGAACTGTGTGCTGATAATCATTGAAAATGATGCCATCCGAGAACTGTGCTTTGACTATAGTAAAAAAGATTCACACGATAACCTCTAAATGTATTTATTGGAGTCCACACTGTGTAAGAAAGGGAAGCGAGTTGGGGGGGGGGGGGGGTAGAGAGAGAGGAGAAAGAGAGAAAGGTGGAGATAAGGAACCTGCCGTGGAGGCAGGATCGGAATCAGGGAGGGAAGTGTCGACATTGGTGGTGGAAGATGGGCTTGGGTGGAGGGATGGGTGTTGGAACTCTGTGTGACTGAATCTCAACCATGAACATCTTGTAATTTATATCTCTCGGTGGTATAATAAAATATTTTTTAAAAATTAAAAAAAAACATTTAGTCCTGTTTGAATGCTCTGTTTTGCATTTCATATTGCTTTTACACTGCTATATCACTTCATATGTTTGTTGGATCTTGCATGATGCTTTCGTCTTTTCTCTCTCAACTGCCTATTCACATCATAGCCCATTTTTCTTAGGAGTCACTTAGGTGTTTTCCAAAACATGGCATGATTTGCTGCCATGTTTTGTATCTTATAGATATAAAGCCTTCATTGGTTATATGCATTACCAACATTTCCCCTCACTCTGTGGTTTGTCTATTGATTTTTCTTAATAATGTTTTTCTTTTCAATTTTTGGGTCACACCCAGTTAATCCTTAGTGGATTATCCGCAATGCCAGGAACCAAACGCAGGTTGGCCGCATGCAAGGCCAAGTATATCTCCAGCCCTAGTGATTTCTATTTTTCAAAGAAAAAAAAGCAGTATTTGAAATTTATAAAATGATACGAAAATATGTATATAAGGAAACGTGAATAACCTTCTATCTAGTTTGTTTCATTTACTGTGTATATCTTACTTCATTTATTATCTTTATACCTGCACACACTTTTCCATATTTATGTACATATATTACATACATTAAGTCCTGAACCATTTAAAGACGTTACATATATCATGTCTCTCCTTTGACTACTAAATGTACACTGTACATTTCCTAAGAATATTTTGTTGCATAACCTTTGTACACCTCTGAAATTCATAACGTGTAATTTTATTTAAATTAACATTTATACTAATTTTATAATAACATCTTCTGACGTGTGAAATGTTTCACATTTTAATATAATTATATTATCAATCATTTTCTTAGTAGTCAATCTGCAAAACTTCTTCCCACTTAAAAACTTTAGAATACTGTATATATTTTCTTATAGTCATTTTAATTTTAAAATTTATGGCTCTAATAAACACAGAATTTTTTTATACAGTGAGTGACATATTCTAATTATTTTCCTCACTATCCCAGTACATTGGTTGAAGAAACCAGCACCTATGTCACCTAAGTCTTTCCTTGGGCTACAATCAGACAGTCTGGTCAGACTGTCTCAAGTATGATAACTTTATACTGATCACTGCTATCTGGCAAGGCAAACAGTACATTTTTCTAAACTTAACATCTTTGATAAATAACTAAATAGTAAGCAAATCACAAAATCATTTACTAGTCAAAATACAGGTACAGTCAAATCATTGTATGGCCCTGTTCATAACTTTCACCTTCTTCTAAGAGGTGGCTTGACTTTTTATGATATTTTCCTTGACTTTTTTGGGGCGGTAAGGGAGAAGAGGGTTGGTATTATTTTCAATTTATGGCCTAAACTGCTGTCTAGTTTTGCCTGTTCTCATATAGGGATATAATTTTTTTTAAATCTATGTCTGCTTTCCTTTGTAAACAAAGGAAATTCTTGCTCCCTTCCCAGCACTTTCAATAAGGAGGGTCCTATTTTATTAAATTCAACAATTTAACTCTTCATAAATAAAAGACTGCAAATACAGTCATGTATCTCTCAGCAATGTGCTAACAGGCAATTTTATCATTGTGGGGTTATCAGAGAATATAAACCCAGAAGGTACAGCCCATTACACACTTTGTATATGGTTGGGAACAGCATCATAAATTCAGTCCATTGGTTACCAAACATATGAATGTTTGGTCCATTGGTTACCAAACGTATGAACACATGTCATTAAGTAACACAACTTTATTAGTGGCACAATCATATAATAGAATACTGCAGCTTAAAATGAATTCACTAGAGCTGCCTATATCAACACAAAGCTTACAAATAAAATGCAGACTAAAGAGAAATTCAAAAATATATGTAAATAGTGTCAAATATGTAGGTTAAAAATGTACAAAATATATAAACAGAAAAATATAGTAAAAAGTATAATAAATAACATAAGGCTAGAAAAACCATTATTAAAACAAAATTTAAGACAGGGGCAGTTTGGGTCATATCTATGGTGCTCAGAGCTTACTCGTGCCTCTGTGCTCAGGGATCACTCCTGGCAGAGCTTGGAAACACATGCAGTGTCAAAGAATTGAAGCTGCAAAGCAAGTACCTTACCCACTGTACTATCTTTCAAGACCCAATACTGTCCATCCATCCATCCACCCATCCATCCATCCATCCATCCACCCACCCACCCACCCACCAATCCATCCATCCATCCATCCATTAACTATGCCACTGTGACATACACAATTACAAAGCTTTTCATGATTGGGTCTCAGCCACACAGTGTTCCAGCACCCAACCCTCCCACCACCCTTCCAGTATCCCAAAATTCCATCTCCTTTTTTTTTTTTTTTTTGATTTTTGGGTCACACCCGGCGATGCTCAGGGGGTTTCTCCTGGCTCTGTGCTCAGGAATTACTCCTGGCGGTGCTGGGGGACCATATGGGATGCCGGGATTGAACCCGGGCCGGCATAGGCCGGCCACGCAAGGCAAACACCCCTACCCGCTGGGCTAACACTCCGGCCCCACCATCTCCTTTTTAAAATGGGACTTCTCTAATTTAATGAGGGATAGCACCACATCTAACAATTAAACGCTGGGGGTAAGAGTACAGAAATTAAGCTACCGGTCCTTTCAGTGACTACTTCTATAAAGAAGATAGGGAAGAAAAATAATTCTTAAACTTTATTTTTTTATTTTTTGGGCCAATAAAACCAAAGTAAGCCTGTGTTACTCCGGGCTCTGTGCTCAGAGATCACATAGGATGTCAGGGATCGAACCTAGGTTTACTATATGCAAGGTAAGTTGCCGCTGGCGCCAATTCTTATGTTTATAGAATATGAATTTCCCCAAGAACTCTTTTGAGTTCATGACTTTTGGTATCAAGCAACTCTGAAAAGGGAGATTAGGTAATTTCAAATTTTATATTAGTCATATTGAGGCCAGAAAGATAGTACAGAAGGCCAATGGTGTCACTAAAAATTTATGTCACTGTCAGAGAGCTTAAGATTGACTTAAGACCTAGGGGGACAAAGCCATTTGGCCCTGCCTAACAGGTCGACAAAACTGCTGACCCACTGGCACTGCAAGACCCATGTGAGCAACCCTTTGAGGACCCTTTGGACTGAGCCATCTGGCCCAGCCTATTATCCACCCCCTGCACATCGCACACGGATCACACCTTAGCCTTTTTATACTTACGTTGGAAGAGACTGGCTACCCTGAATCACACCATACTAATATATATTTAACTCAAGCTCCAATCACCAAGTCCACAAAAAACTCACAAAGGTAGGAGTGGTAGCAAATTGTCACTTGATCACTTGAATCCCGTTATTCATCGATTTGCTCGAGCGGCGCCAGTAACATTTCCATTGGACCCTAGCAAATCGTAAAACCCTAAATTACAGAGGGAGTACCAACAGGGTCATTGCCACTGAATGCCTCTCAGGACCAGCATAAAAACATCTCTATAAACAGCTAGTAACAACAAACTGGACTGGATAGCTTCAACAGGGAAAGAAGAAAGTGCCAACAAGCTGGTACGCCCAGAGAGTTCGCTGGCAGTGGGAAGAATGCAGATAGTGAACTGAAAACTCAGCTGCAGACAGCAACAGGCACCACAGGAAGGAAGTGCAGAACCCCTATCACACTTAGTGAGAGAAGATCCTATTCCTGAGACTTAAGCAGTACTAACCAGCTACATAAGTTCTCGGATGAGGACTTCAGAGAGGAAATGTTGGGAATGTTTAATAAGCTCAAAGAAACAATGGTACAGGTAGTTAATAAAGTACAGACATTATCACTATCACTATCTTCCTGTTCATCATCAATTTGCTTGAGCGGGCTCCAATAACATCTCCATATGTCCTGTCTCATGCTAGTAGAGCCCAAGGGCATCTGCTCATTCCAGGAACATAAAGAGCCTCAAGCCATTATATTAGGTCATGGGAATGACCTAACAATTGTTACTGGTACTTGGCATATCAAATATGACACGGGCAGCTTGCCAGGCTTGCCGTGCGGGTGGCACACTCTTGTAGTCACCTCTGAAGGCTGGTTGTCATGTGTGAATGCAAGACGTGAAATGCCTGGGTACAGTTCCTCCTATCTGCCAGTGAATAGGCCCAGAACGATGTAAGAGACTCTTTGATTGAATGGACCTAAAAATATTACTTGTTAAGAAACAAATTTGCCTCTGGTGACTGGACCTTCCTAGCCGAAACAAAGCTCTTTGGAAATATGAAAAGATATTTTGTGGTCCTAGGACGCCCTTATGCCTGTGATACTCAGCCTCCGCGAATGTTGGTATGATGGTAAATAATGTCGGATTCCAGCTTTCCTTGGGGCTGGAGCGATAGCCCAGCGGATAAGGTGTTTGCCTTGCACGCAGCAGCGGCTGTGCCGGCCTGGGTTCGATTCCCGGCATCCCATATGGTCCCCCGAGCACCGCCAGGAGTAATTCCTGAGTGCAGAGCCAGGAGTAACCCCTGAGCATTGCTGGGTGTGGACCCAAAAAGCAAAAAAAAAAAAAAAAAAAAAGTCGGATTCCATTTTCTAGCAAGTATCTAGTATTCTAAGGGAATTATGTCTGCGGCGGTGCTGTCTTGTCATTTCTGGTCCCCTTTTTTACTTCTGTCTGTTGAAGAGTTACTTACAGCTAGTTTTTTTAAGGAAGCCAGCACACAACAAGACATTATGAGAGCAGAAATGGGAAATCTACAATCAGAAGGGAAATAACTAAAGAATTTGGTAGGTGAAATGAAAATCTCAATGGAAGGCATTGATAGTATAGTAACAAAAGCAGAGGATAGAATCAGTAAGCTCTAAGATGAGATGCAGAAAACCTCCAGAAAATTGCAGAAGGAAAAAGCCTCAAAATCGACAATGGAGGGGCCAGAGCGATAGCCCAGCGGTTAGGGCGTTTGCCTTGCATGCGGCCCGCCTATGCTGACCCGGGTTCAATTCCCGGCATCCCATATGGTCCTCCGAGCACTGCCAGGAGTAATTCCTGAGCAAAGAGCCAGGAGTAACCCCTGAGCATCACCAGGTGTGGCCCAAAAAGCAAAAAAAAAAAAAAAAAAAAAATCGACAATGAGAGAACTTTGGGATGAATTCAAGAGGGATGACATAAGAACCATTGGAATCCCAGCGGAAGGCAACTCTAGTGAAGAAGCATAGTTAAGGAAGCCATAGCTGAGAAGTTCCCAGAGTTGAGGCATGCACACACCCAGATTCAAGTAGTCTAACGTGTATCGGCTAAAAGAGACACAAATATAAATACTCCAAGACATCCTAATCAGAATGATGAAAGCCAAAAGACAGAGATAGAATACAAAAACAAAAAAAACAAATTAAAGAAGGAACTTAATTCCAAGGAGCAGCCTTAAGATTCATAGCAGATTTATCAAATGAGACACCCTGTAGGTCAAAAAACAATGGCAGGATATAGTAAAAATTTAATTACTTGAATTAAAAATACCCTCAATGAAATGAACACCTCACCAAGAATATTTTACTCAGTCAGCTTATACAGAACTTCATGGACAAACAACAATTTGGAATTTCACAGACTCAAAACTAACTACGTAAGAACTGAAAGGGCTTCATTCAGACAAAACAAATCTTACAGACACCAAACTTCCACAGAGAGCTGGAAAAAACTCCATAATTATTTCAATGTCAATGGCCTAAATGCACAAATTAAGAGACATAGAGTGTTAGGATAAATTAATAAATTGAATCCAACCTGCGCCTACAAGAAACACAGATGAATAGTCAGGGCAAACATATACTAAAAAGTCAAAGGTTGGAAAACAATATTTCAAGAAAAGTTGGGGTGGGCATATTTAAATCAGACAACTCAGAATTCAAACTAAAAAGAAGTTGTAAAAGACAGAAATGGTCACTTCTTAATTATCAATGGAAATGTACTTCAGGAATTTCACACTACTGAACACTTATGCCCTCAAAGATAAATTTACGCATTTATGAGGAACCATCAAAGTATTTAGAACAGCTGCTAACAGGCTTGAAGGAAGACACTGGTAGCACAACAGTTGCTGGAGACTTCAACAGTGCCACATCATTTATGGATAGATCAGCTA
>JAJIBD010025530.1:0-14301 GCA_021461705.1 Cryptotis parvus | reverse complement strand
AAGTCAGTCATGGGATGAGAAGAACTGAGACCATCATGAAGATAATTAGCATGCTCTCTTTCACTAATATGTTTTCCCTTCAGAGTTTAAAGAAGTACTTCTTTTTTGTATGGTCAATCCCACAAACAAGGTAGAGCTGTGCTGTGTGCTCCGAGGGGCTTACAAATCTGCCAGGGAGAAGGAAAAGAAGCCCTGGCCACCTAAATAGCTTGAAGCGGAGTAGGAAGACAGGCAAATTGAAAGTGCCATATGCAGTGTGAAAATCTATTTCGCTCGAGTGTGGCCCACGGAGTCAAGGAAAGAGTTTTATATCAGCACCATGATTTTTTCAATCAACCCTTGCCCACAGTGGATTCTATAAATGATCAGAGAATGAATAAGACATTTATATATGTGTAGCAATATTTTTGTTTGAAGAAAATCATCTACATACAGAAACTATACATACAATGATCTACATGCATCTAAAACAAAAGTATATAGACTCGCAGGGAAACCAAGGTCAAAATTCAAATTTAAAAAAAACTGGATGAATTTAGGGAACCCCAGAAGCAATAGTCAATAGGTAAGTGTTTTGCCTTGCATACAACCAACCTGGGTTCAATCTACATCTCACATGGTCCCTAGGCTTTTTTTTACGCCAGAGTAATTTCTGAGTGCAGAGCCGGAGACCCTGGGCATTGCCGGGTGTGATCTGAGAAAAAGAAAGCTTTTACGCACACACACACACACACACACACAAAGAACTGGATATAGGTTTCAAAAGACTCAGGAGAATTTTGGGGTAGGTGCTAAAAGACTTGAGATATTTTTCAACAGCTTGCTTATTTGTAGACAATTCTTACGAAGCCATTTTTTTGCCCTTTTCATGGAGAAGCAATTCCATGTATTTTATCCTCAAGCCTGATCACATTTATGACAGCATTTTCTGCTGCTAAATAAGAGCCGGCTTCCATTAAAATTCACTTGACAACATAGATTTTTAGGCACCAAAAAATCCTTTTTGTTTTGCTTGTTTGGTACCACCCAGCAGTGCATGGAGCTTTCCTCCTGGCTCTGGCTGCTCAGGGATCCTCCTGGATTGGGCTTGAACCATCTGGAAGCCGGGACTGAATAACCAGTCAAGCCATAATGCACAGGCACAAGCCTAGCCATGAAAAGTATTATTGCCCTAACAAATTTGATTTCTTTACGAATTTAGTTAGTAAGGATGGTGTCAATATGACTTCCTTCCTTCACTTTTTCATCACCTACTTTGTTACTTTATTTTCCTTTTCCTTTACTTTACCTCTCTTTTCTTCCTTCCTATTTTCCTCTTTTTCTTTTCCTTTTTCTTTCTTTTTCTTTTTTTTTTTCTTCCACTTCTTACACTTTCTTTCATTTCTTAATTTTCTAGGAACGAAAATTCCATTCTTCTTCAGTAGATGAAGAAGATTCAAAATATTTTCCATAGAAATCCAAGTCACAGGCTGACTTTTAATTCTACAGCATTGAGGGCATTTTCACTTCACTTTTCCAGAAGGGGGGCTGAGTCAGAGTTATTCTAAATGTCTCTCAAAAAGGAGCCTCTTCTCTCCATCTTAGGGAACAAGCTAATGTAGTGGAAAAGAGGATTTAGAGTCATTGTGGCTTTAGTGATCTATAAAAGCCTTGAATTTTCTGCCCGAAGCTCAAGCACAAAAAGTAAATTTCTTTCCCTAGTAGTAGTTCTGAAACAAGGATGACAAAGCTGCCTGATCTAGGAAATAAACCCAGCCTAAGCGCTAGCTCCCAATTTTTAAGTAATCTTTTGAAAAATCATGGCTAAAAATTAGGACCATAAATCGTCTTATCTGTAAATCACATCTATTTCAAAACACATATAAAATTTATATATTTTTGGGTAGATAAATACATAGGAAGGTTGCAAGAAAAGTTTTTTTTCATCTATTGTAAGAAAGCTGCTGCCCTTAAAACTTTTTGTTTTCATGCCTCTTCTGTAACAGAATCAGAATAAGCATAGTAGCTGAAGCCAGAGAATGTAATTTCTTTTTCCCTCTTGGTTGCTATTTTGATTTCTATATTCCTTAACCTCTCTGATTTAAGGGTGGGAGGAGGATTATGAGCCCTTTTTCAAAGTTTTGAGATGGGAAATGTGCGTGGAAGGAACACCACCAAGTAATCCTGAAATCAAGATCGGTAGTTGAGGGGCTAGGAGGCGATGTGGCGGGTAGGGGCGTTTGCCCTTGCTACCCTTGCTTGACGGCTCATACTACCGGCCAGGGTTAGATCCCGGCATCCCCATATGGTCCACGAGCACGCCAGGGAGTTAATTTTTCCTGGGTGCAGAGCCAGGGTAACCCTGAGCATTGCCAGGTGTGACCCAAAAGGCAAAAAAAAATCAGTAGTTGAGCCAGTGGTCAGCATTATGAGGAAGGGACAACAATACTACAATGAGCTTAAAAGTGAAAAAACTTGCTGATGCTTAATGGTTACAATGAGCCAGCTAAGTGCAAATTTCAGGTAATAGATGTAATGGCGCATATAAGATGTCTGCAGACACAATGTCAAGTATCAGAGAACAAATTCTTTCTTAGGTGAAATAATCTGCAGAGCCCTGATGGTGCAGGATCTTCTCTGACCTCCCGTCAAAACGTCGAATGGGGAAATCCTTGCATAGAGATGTGGCAGTGTGGAAACCGTGTTTGCTGTCTTTAGGAGTAATCCTCGAATATTTCCGTTTTGCTCACTTCTAAAAAATTCTAAAGAGACTTCTTTTAAAAAATATTATGCTAGAGCCAGGTGCTTGACTTGCCTTATGGATGCCAACCTGGCCTAGGTCCTCGTTTGTATATGGCGAGGCTAGGAGTGAGCACTGGAAGACTGAGACAGGGTATGGTTCAAAATAAATAAATACCAAAGCTGAATTAAGGGCAAGTATTATTAAATTTTTTTTAGAGTGGAGCTGAAGGGCTATCTTTCCACATTCTTGGTCGGCGTCAGCTAGCATTTGTGCGACTTGGCCCAATGTTTGGTGTTATTAGAGCGATGTCATCAGCAAGCCCGGAAGTGGAGTGTACTTTCGACCACTATCTTCCTCCCATTCCTTCCCATTCTAATTGTTGCATTGACGTTCTGAGGTGGCTCTGAAGAGTTTTGGGTGAGATGGTATAACCCTGTGAACCCCTCTTTTGACATCAATAATCACTTCTTTGTAGAATGGTGAGAATCCTGGTGGTAAATCGTATGCCAGCTCATGAAGGATCTTGATGTATTAGGTTTGAACACCCTGATTGGCTAGGAGGCTTCGATGACTGCTTGTCTCCACAGAATCAAAGGCTTTCTGTAAATCAGTGAGCGTGAGACAGGGCGGCATCTTGTGCTCCCTACTAACCTCAATGGGCTTAGTTACTGTGTGGATATGGTCTGATTGTGCTGAATCCTTTCACGGAGACCTGCTTACTCACATGGTTCGTCCTTCATCTAAGTGTTCTGCTAATCCTGTTCAGGATGGCTCGTAGTAAACAACTTGTAGATGACAGACAACAGGCAGCTAGAGGCGATAGTTGCGATGTTGTGAATGTCTTCCTTCTTGAACGTAGGGCTGTCCTGCTGGTTTTTTCCATTGGGGGAGGTAGGGTGTGAAGAGCCGAGCTAGTGTATTGATGAGTACCGGCGGCATATTCTTGGGTGTTGGGGGTCTATTTTGTCGGGCCTGGTGCTGTTCCCTTCTTTATCGGCGCGATGGCATGTGGATTTAGAAGGGAGGAACATTAGGGAATGACATATTGCGTATTCCTGGGGGCCTCCAGCAACATGTAGGATTTCAGAGAAGGGAAGCGCTTTGGTTAATTTGGATGTGGGCGGGTGGATGTTTGGCTATCAAGAGATTTGAGTGAAGTCATGAATAATCTTTTCCATGGGCTGTCTGGAAGATGTGATCGATCCATCTGGGGCGTGAGAGGCGCAGTCATCTTGAGGTCTTATAGTTGGCGAAGGACGAGGCGGGCATTGCGAATGCTTTTCCAGCTTCTGCCTTGCATCTTCCAGTATTTCTGCTCTTCTATCTCTTGAGATCTTCTTTTATGTGAGCTTCTCTCACCGTTTAGAAAACTTGAGCGATAAGCATTTGGTCCACTCCTGGGGCGGCTCATACCTGCCGTTAGCGCAGAAGCTTCAGAAGTTTTCTGAGACCGTATCCTTTTGTCTAACTTTCTCTCTCTCAGCATTCTTCACAAGATTATGAAGGTGCTGACGAGTCGGTTGTATTCTTCATTATTATCGTCAATGGTGGTATCTTCCCATGTTGCTGCAATGGTGCTAAAGGTTCCCAGTTGGTGGACATTCTGGAGTTCTCTTCTTAAACTTTGCAGCCTTTTCTCCCATTGCGGGAGTAGAGTGTTGCACAAAGGAGGCGGTGGGTCTGATCTTGTTTGGAATTTGGGGACTGACAGCTTCATCGGTCAGACAAAACCGTCAATTGAAGATGATGTGAGTCAATTTCATTTGTGGAACTCTCCACCCAGGGAGATTCCCATGTCCAACGTTCACTTCAGGCTTCTGGAACTGCTGGGGTTCCCATGAATAGTTGTGAGTGGACATGTGAGCTTAGATAGTCTCTCACCCTATTACCGTTTCCATTCTAGGCCATGGGTCCCGATGTGGAGTTCTTCAGCCAATCTTCTCAGTCCTATCTTGGCATTAAAATCTCCGACTTTGATCTTGTAGAAGGTGTGATCTTTTTTAGAACTCACTCAGTTCCATATAGGAATTTCTCTCAATTTCATCTACTTTGTATGTGGAAGTTGGTGCATAGACAATGAAGATAGAAATTGCTGGCAGTGGGCCACATCTCTTCAAGTGTAATCATCCTACTCGAGTTTATTAGGCATTCAAATGAATCAATATTGACAGCCATGTTACGTCTTGACAAGGTCACCAATACCCCTGGCGCCTCTTTTGCGCATGTTCCAAGGAACAATTCTTCTCCATTATCCAAATACAGCTTGCTCCAACTGAAGACACTCCTCGTCTCAATCAGACCAATGATATAGTACTTGATCTTTTTAGCTTGCACCTCAGATCCTCAATATATGCTTCCGATGCCAGCATGTGCATTGAAATTACAGACAGTCATTTTAGTCCTTCTTTTGGCAGCCTAGGATGGCCGTGAAATTTTATCAGGCACTGCTTGTTCGGCCTTTCTTACTGCTGCTGTATTAAGGGGCTCTTTGGGGTCAGGAAAATAAACATTTTTGTTTACTGGTTTTGGTATATCGAACACGCATCGGACAGCTTGCCATATGAAAAATGAACTTGTTCCAGAGGCCCCCTTCACTCTCAATGGAAAAAAAGCATATCTGATTGCAGCAGTTATGTGTACCTAGGTTGAGAAGTCAACATGATGAGCGACCTAAAACCTGAGCTTCGCAGGAGGAAAGAGGGCGACATGGAATGCCTTCAAAGGCATCAAAAAGAAAGCTAAAGAACAAAGAACCTCCGGCTCCAGGCACATCTCTTTGACTCCACCATTCTCCCTGCATTACCATACACCTCAGAGACCTAGGCCTTATGAAGTAGGATGGGAATGCTATTCAGGTCTCCCAGAGGGGAATCAGAAGAGCTATGCTTGGAATATCACACCTCACTCCAAGTGACAGAAGGAATCCATCGCTATTCCAGAATCAGGGATGCTGTCTCTGTTTGCCAAGGCATCGAAAATCAGATGGGCTGGACAAATACAATTTGGAGAAAACTGCTGGACTAGAGCCGTTACTGACTGGATCCCACAGAATGTCAAAAGATCACGTGGCTGCCCACCTACAAGACAGTCAGACTTCCTTGTTAAGACCCTGAAGGAACGGTTTGAGGCTCTTCATATTCCTGAATCAACCAGATGCCATTGGGCTACATTGGCACGTGATAGGGTCCAATGGAAATGTTACTGGGGCCCGCTCGAGCAAATCGATGAATAATGGGATTTAAGTGATCAAGTGATTATTATATTCTTCTCAATAAGACTGTGAAGGCACAAAGCTTAGATAAATCTCTACTTGGAATGTCAAATGATACCATCACTAGAGAACAAAAGCAAGCAAAACTTAGTAAATTTACATATGATTTTACTTTTTTTTAATCAGCAGTTCTATGACAAGGGTTATAGTACTGATATACACTAGCAAGCCCCTGCTCTCTCCCAAAACAAGACATTCTTTTTTTTTTTTTTGGGTCATACCGGCAATGCTCAGGGGTTACTCCTGGCTCTGCACTCAGGAATTACTCTAAGCGGTGCTTGGGGACCATTTGGGATGCCGAGGATCGAACCGGGCCAGCATGGGCCGGCGCAAGGCAAGCGCCCTACCCGCTGGGCTATCACTCTGGCCCCCAAACAAGACATTCTTAAAGCTAATCATTAAAACTGTTTTCAAAACAAAAGTAAATTTCAAATATTCATTCTAAAGGAGTCAAGTTAAATAAAGCATGGTAATGCTTTAGTGCTCCTAACTGTAAAAGGGAGCAAGGAATATTATCTCCTTTATTGTTATGCTATATTATAAATCACATGTTTCATAAATTGTAAATAAATTCTTTATAAAAAATATTGATTTGAAAAATGAAATAAAATAAATTAATGTAAGTGTGCACTGAGCTTATTTTTTCACCACAGAGAGTCTTTATGCCAAGTGACTTGGAAATTATTTCAATTTTGAGTGACCTAGAAACACAGTAACCTGAGTGTATTTCCCAGCAAGGATATAGTCTATCAGCACATAAAAGAAATGCAACCAAATCCTAATCTGTTTCAGTAGTTATATCTGTGTTGTTATTCTGAGCTATTGTATGTGGAGGAAAGACAAGACAAGAAATTTATGAGCTCTGTGGTGGAGAACAAAAGCTTGGTAGTATAAAAATGGTGATTTCCAGGTCTTATGCTTAACACTGCTCAAGCATCACTGCTGATGGTGCTTGAGGGAACAGAAGTGATGCTGGGGATCAAACCAGCCATACTGGAGGTCAGCAACTTAACCTCTATATTTCTTCTCCCACAGGCAGGAGTAAAATTTTGGTAGGGGAGAAAGGAGATAAAACAACATCAGTATATGTGAATTTTCAGTCCACTGAAAGAGATGATGACCAATCCAACACAATAAATATATTTAGTCCCTTTACTGTCTCCATAGATTTGCATTTTCTATAACCAAACTACAGTATCACAGAGAAATTACTGATCCTGGATGTCCAGCAATAAATGCAGAATTTTTTTGAAAGTTAAGAAAATTATAAAATTCTGCTTAAGTTGTGTCAAAGGAACTTAAGTGGTTGGTGCTAGAGTACAGTGGATAAGGAGATCTGCTTGCACTGGCCTTACCTGGGTTTGATCCCTGGTATCCACTATGATCCCCCTGAGCTCAACAGGGGTAATTCCTGAATACCACTTGATAAAGCCCTTAAGCAAAAACAAACAAACCAAATAAGCTTAAGTGGCAATTTGAAAGGTCTTTCAACTAAAAAATATGACAATTTGAACATTCACTATCTATCACTATCACTATCTTCCCGTTAATCATCTATTTGCTAGAGAGGGCACCAGTAATATCTCCATATGTCCTGTCTCATGCTAGTAGAACCCAAAGGAATCCGCTTGCTCCAGGAACATAGAGAGCCTCAAACCATTATATTAGGTCACGGGAATGACCTAATATAAATGTTTACTGGTATTTGGCATATCAAATACTACACTAGCAGCTTGCCAGGCTTGCTGTGCAGGTGGCATACTGTTGTAGTCTCCTCTAAATAAAGCATTTATAGATGAACCGTGTGGCCGCTAGTGGCCCCTGAGAAGTCTGGTCTACTGGGTGGAGATGCGACTAGAGGGAAAGTCGGATGTGGAAAATGGCGGGCCCCATGGGTAGGGGGAGGGTGGTCTGGCTTGTTGTGAGGGCTCTAATGAGGTGGCAGGCCAGGGCTAGAACCTGCCATGCCTCCCGGGTGCCTCACGAGCAGCTGGGCACAGGGAGAGCAAGGAGCAGCTCTGCCCCATGTTTGAGAGTCTCTGGCTCAGCATACCTGGGCGGATTGAAAAGAAACTGCTGCAGGGTGGGTGTGGATGATCCGGGCTGTGATAGTCTGGTCTGCTAGGTGGAGTTGTGACAAGAGGGAAGTCCGGATGTGGAAAATGGCAGGCCCCATGGAGTAGTGGAGGGTGGTCTGGCTTGTTGTGAGGGCTCTGCTGAGATGGCAGGCCAGGGCTAGAACCCGCCATGCATCCTGGGAGCCTCATGAGCAGCTGGGCACAGGGAGAACATTAAAGTCTATTAATATCTTCCTGAGATATGTAGCCATCATACACTTTTTTAAATTATCCTAAATATTAAAATTAAAAACTAGCTAATTGGTCACCTGTCGGGTTGCCGCTAAGGTCCCCAACATTACCAGGAAGCTAGTTCTCTTCTACCTCGGAGCTGGCGGGGGAATCGATGAAAACTAAGGAATCCAAGGCAGTTTTAAAAGGCTTTACTATCACAGCTTCTGATATACAATCCAAGAATAGGAAAAACCCCGGACTCTGGGTTCCCCACTGGTCCTGGCCACATGTAGGCCAAGATGGCTGCCACCACGTGTTGAAACCCAACAGAAAACGGAGAGGACAGGGAGGCAAAATGACAAGGGAAGCCAAAATGTCAAACAGGCTCCTTCTTCTTTCTCCTAGATTATTTTATAAACAGAACCCAGCCAAAATCTTCCAGCCCAGACCATCTTGGTAAAGCCAGGTAAATGACCCTTTTGAAATGCAGATCTTTAGGTGGGACTTTGTCTCAAGCCTCACAAAAACCAGAGATGATTACAGAGGGCAAATTCTACCAAGCAGAGTGAGGAGAGGCTGAATCTCTGAACCAGAAAGCAGTTCAGAATGTAATTTGTAGGTAATGGCATTAATACTCTTTACCATGAATATATAGCTAGCAGATCCCAGACTATGGATACCAAAGAGGTCCAAAATCCATCAGAATAATTCACATTAGCATTACATCTAGAGTCAGAGACACTTCAGTTTACCTGGAGGTGCACTGGCATATCTCTGAACAAGGAGAATTGATTACATTATGGTTGATCCAACATGGCCAAGTACTCTTAGAATATCTACATGTATGTCCCATGAGGGGACCCATGAAAATAGGAATATTGATCTGGGGCAAGTGAGATTCATGATAAAAATATTTTATGCCATATAAAATTTTGAAATCAGTCCAATTCTGCCCCCAACTCTATTGTGTCTGCTCCGGAGATTCCCCAAAGGCAGGGACCAACTCTTCACATAAGCTAAGTGTAGCTGTAGGCTAAGGCTCAGTAAGGCATGTCACCCAACAACTCCTCCTGTTTAGTTTACTGAAATAAATTGAAAAAATACAAAATTTTTGCTAACATACAGAAAATTAAAACAAAAGGAACAATTCCAATTACAAAATGATATTACATGCTACTTCAGGATCCTAACTTGTTTCTGGACCCAAAGCAAAGTTCGTGACAAAGTGTTTCTAACTATCTGGTTATAACGAACTATAGTTTGCACTGTACAAAGTTAGCCGGAATCAACTTGCAATATTTTAAGTAAATCCATGTCTGAGCAAAATCTGGATAACTTGCTCTGGAATAGCAACAGTGGTGATCACATGCTCTGAGAGCAACAATCAGAAACTCATCGAATTGTCAGGAACACTGGATCAGATCTCAGGAACACTGGAACAAATGTCTTGAGCACTAGGAACAGGTGTCCAGGAACACTGGTATAGGCATCTTGCAAAGGTGTCTTCAGCAAGGGAACACTGGCACCGGTAACCATACCTATAACTTTAACTTAGGCAAGATGAAAAAAGTTTTCCAAGATTAGTCACAAATAGAGATATTAGGGCTTTGGCTGGAATCCAAGTTTGGGATGGAGAAAAACATAAAGAAGCTCTAGCACGGGTGGAGCAGTGAGAAAAGTACGATAATTGATGAATCAAAGTTGGTGAGTCTAGTAGGTCAGCAATGGAGCTGATGAACCAATCCAATAGAGGTTTGTAGTGGTCACAAATTGAGAAGGTAGTATTTTAGACATAACATAGACACAACATTAATCCACAAATATAATGGTAGCCACCACATGAACAAACATATACACACACACACACATATATATATTTGATCAATCTGTATATATGACCCATCTAGGGTGATAAGTGATAATGAATCAAGTGCTTCATGGGTATAAAGCTGGCAAAATATGATGGTGAGAAAGCATCTTTTCCTGTGAATAGAGCCTGGCAAGCTACCCATGGTGTATTTGATATGCCAAAAATAGTAACAATAATGAACCTCATTCCCAACAAATGGAGATGTTATGTGCCTGCTCAAGCAAATTGGAAGACAAGTGATTAATTTTTAGTGAGCCCTGTTTTAGGAGTCTCGGTATTGATGCCATAGCACAAGTATATTGTGTTCCAATGTCTTATCCTGTGAACAGGATCATTAGAAAAACTTTTTTTCATTAATTAGCAAACCTTTTTGCAATGAGCACTGTACGAGAGTTCAAAACATTAAACATCACTTGTCTTGTCTTCCCGTTGATCATAGATTTGCTTGAGTGGGCACCAGTAGGATCTCCATATGTCCTGTCACATGCTAGTGTGGCCCAGGGCATCTGCTGCTCAGGAACATAAAGAGATTCAAACCATTTCATCAAGTCATGGGAATGAGATCTATAATTGTTACTGGTATTTGGCATATCAAATACAACACAGGTAGCTTGCCAGGCTTTGCCGTATGGGTGGGATACTCTTGTAGTCACAAATAATCTCGAGCATTTATTGATGAACTGCGTGGCCGTGATCCAACTATCCTTCTGGGTGGAGCTCTGTGAGGGGAGTCCGGATGAGTAAAATGGCGGTCCTCATGGTGTGGGGGGTCCTCTGGCTTTTTGCAAGGCTCTGCTGGGGTGGCGGGCCAGAGCTAGAAACCCGCCATCCCTCCCTGGTGCCTGGTGGACAGCTGGGCACAGGAAGAGCTGGTAGCAACTCTGCTCCATTCAAACATCATAGAAGGAATTTATAACAGCCAAGTTCTTTTTCTGAAAAAAACCTGTAAGCAAAAAACATTAAAAAAAAGGAAACTCTATCCTTAATCTTTGAAACATTTTAACATTGAGCACTATGCCCGAAGTCCACCCTTTTCCACCTTTTTAACCTGTAAACAAAACATTAGAAAACTCATTAATTTTAAACCGTGACACTAGACACCACACATGGGAGTAATAAACTGTACCTCAAAAAGATTAAATAATTGAGGATGAAAAGTTTCTGTACATGAAAAAATAAAAAAAAAAATCAATGCCATTCCTGAGAATATACCCCAAGGGCCCAAAAATAGCGTAAGAAAGGGCGTCTGCACTCCTATATTTCTTTGCAGTGTGATTCACAATAGCCAGAATCTGCAAACAGCCCAATTGTCCAGGAACAAGTGAGTGGTTAAAGGAACTCAGGTACATATATGCAACTTGAAATTCACAGGCAGGCTAAATAAAGGGAAAACTTTCATTAGGAAAATTGAAGTAGCACAATTTGCTTATGCGTGGTTTGCCATGGAGAGTATCACTCAGAGTAAAATAAGTAAGAGGGAGGGGGATCGACATGGAATGATCACACTCATTTGTACGGGTATTAGGAAAAATCATAGTATGAGAATGACACTCCAAAGATAATAGAAACACAGGCCAGGAGAGGGGACTGGTTCACAGTTGGAAGCTTGCCTCAAATGGTGGAGGGGAGAGGGGATTTAGTCTAGACAAGGGACCACTCTGACAATGACAACTGAAAACAATCACTCTGGGCCAGAGCTAGCCTACTGGGAGGTGGTAAAATGTGTTTGAAAACTCTTAAGTAAGTGTATTGCAGAAGCTAGTGCCTAAAAAATGAGTGAGTGAAACAAAGAGAAGAAAAGTGTCTGCAATATAGGAGGGCTTTGGGGGGGAGAGGGGGAGACTGGAAACATTTGGTGGTAATAAATGTACTAGGTGAAGGGATGAGTGTTGGCACACTATATGAATGAAATTCAATCATGAGCAACTTTGTAACTGTCTCTCATGGTGATTCAATAATGTAAAAATTAATAAAAAAATAAACTAAACTTCTTAACTTTTGTTTACTTTTTGAAATCTTTCTTTTTAACATTTTATTATACCACCCGTGAGATATACAATTACGATACTGTTTAGCGCAGGAGTTCCGGTCACACAGTGTTCCAGCACCCGTACCCTCCACAGTGCTTCACAGCCACCACCCATGTCCCCATTCCTCCCCCCCTCCCCCCATCACTGCCTAAATGGCAGGTTCTTTTGCTTTCTCTCCTCTCCCCCTCTCTCTCCTCCTTCTCCCACACATTGTACACTTCTACGTGCATTATAACTTCGAAACCATCATTGCATTTTTGTCTGCTTATTTAATGTCTCAGTTCTATGTTAGCATCAGAACTTTAGTGACATTTGATTCACACATGTTCCCTTCTCTATCTAAACCAACCTCTGGCTCCACGGAAGGTAATTTTCCACTTTCGGTAAGATCACCTAGTATATTTATGTCACATGCAAATAAATGCAGTCATTCTAACATTCTCTCTCTTTCCTTCAGACTAATTTCACTAAATCTTGATTCTTTTTCCATATCCATCCATTTATAGCAAAATTTCATAACTTCATTTTTTTCACAACTGAAAGCTGCACCCAAGTATTCCATTGTGTAGATATACCACAGTTTCTTTATCCAGTCATCTAGTTCTAGGGCATACTAGGTTTCGTTTCCCGGTTCTGGCTATTGTGAATGGAGTGCTGCTTTGAAAATAAAAGTCACGGATTATTGTTTCCCTTTGCATTTTGGCTTTCAGGGTTATATTCCCAAGAGCGGTATGGCTGGGTCAAAGGGGAGCTCAATTTCTAGTCTTTTTGGAGGAGTGTCCATATTTGTTTTCCAGAAAGGTTGCTTACAAGTCGCAGCATTCCCACCAACGATGTATGAGGGAGTCCTTTTCCCCCACACATCCACACTCAGCACTTGTTGCTACCCTTTTGGATATGGGCCATTCTCTAATGGTGTGAGGTGATATCTCATTGTTGTTTTTTAGATTTGCATCTCTCTGATGATTAGTGATGATGAAGCATTTTCTCTTATACTTTTTGGCCATTGGGGTTTCTTCCTTGTCAAGTTTCTGTTCATCTCTTCTCCCCATTTTTTTGTGGGGTTGTTTGTTTTTCTTCTTATATATTTTGCACCGAAGTTCCTGATATATCCTGGATATTAACCCCTTATCAGATGGGCCATTGGGTGAATATTCTTTTCCCATTCTGTGGACTGTCTTTTTCGTATCTTAGTCACTGTTTTTTTTTGAGGTGCAGAAGCTCTTTGGTTTCATGTAGTCCCCATATATTTATGTTTTTCTTCTAGTTGCTTTGTTAATGGTGAAATTTTTCACCTTTGGAGGATATCTTTCAAATATCATGTTGTGGAGGTTTTTCTATATTTTTCTTCAATTACTTTTTATGGATTCAGGTCCTGATTTGAGATCTTCAATCCCATTTTTGATCTAATTTTTGTGCAAGGTGTTAGACTGAGGTGCAAATTCATTTTTACATGTAGCTGTAGGATTTTCCCAGCACCACTTGTTGAAAGGCTTTCCTTACTCCAGTTTGGACTCTTTTGCACCTTTATCAAAAAGATTAACTGATCATGTCTTTGAGGTGGGTGTCCCAGGATACTCAACTCCATGAGTCTACAGGTCTGTTTTTATTCCAGTACCACGCTGTTTTTTTAATTACACCTGCTTTGTAGTACAGTTTGAGGGTCAGGAAAGGTGATGCCTCCCATCTTCTTCTTCCCAAGGATTGCTTTAGCTATCCGTGGGGGTTTTTGACCCATTCCATACAATTTCACAAGTGTTTAGTCAATTTCTTTAAAGAATGTCATGAGAATCACTTATAGAACCGCATTGAAATCTATCACAAAGCTCACAAGGGAAAGTAATGCATGACAGTATTAATTCTTCCCATCCAGGAGCAGGAATGTGTTTCCATTTCTCAAGTGTCTCTTTTATTTCTTGAAGCAGTGTCTTATGGTTCTCTACTTTGTATGGAGTCCTTTACACACTTAGTTAAAGCTGATTCCTAGGTATTTGATTGAAATCTTTCTTTTTTTTACACCAATGCCCTCCCCCTCCCCACTCCCCAATTTCTCAACTTTTAATAGAAATAATTCCCGTTGACTATTCTTACATCACAAAAGAAATAAATCAGACACT
>JAJIBD010025529.1:0-19944 GCA_021461705.1 Cryptotis parvus | reverse complement strand
CCAGGAATTTGGTATGTGGGCAGGTGGATGTGGCTATCAAAGAGATTTGAGTAGAAGTCATGGATAACCGTTTCCATGGCCTTTCTGGAAGATGTGATAGATCCATCAGGGCGCCAGAGGGCAGTCATCTTGGTCTTATAGTTGGCTAATGACAGGCGGCATTGCGAATGCTTTTCCCAGCTTCTGCTGCATCTTCCAGCATTTCTGCTCTTCTGTCTCTGAGATCTTCTTTTATTGCTTCTCTACCACCGTTTAGCAAGTTGAACGCTAGCATTTTGTCTCCTGAGGCTCGCGCTTGCACGTTGGCGAATGAGCTTGAGAGTTTCTGAAGACAGGTGTCCTTTGTGTCTTTCTCTCTCTCAGCATTCTTCACAAAATCATGAAGGTGCTGAACCAGTCGGTTGTATTCTTCATTATTGTCGCAATGGTGGTATCTTCCCATGTTGCTGCAATGGTGCTAAAGAGTTCCCAGTTGGTGGTCATTCTGGGAGTTCTCTTCTTAAACTTTGCAGCCTTTTCTCCCATTGCGGGAAGTAGAATTGTGCACAAAGGAGACGGTGGTCTGATCCTGTTTGGAATTTGGGGACGACAGCTACATCGGTCGGACAAAACCACAATTGAAGATGATGTGGTCAATTTCATTGTGGAACCTCCACCAGGAGATTCCCTATGTCCAACGCTTTTCCTTCAGGCTTCTGGAACTGTGAGTTCCCATGAATGGTCTTGGTGGACATGATGAACTTAGATAGTCTCTCACCCTATTCGTTCCATTCTAGGCCATGGGTCCCGATGTGAGTTCTTCAGCCAATCTTCTCAGTCCTATCTTGGCATTAAAATCTCCGACTATGATCTTGTAGAAGGTGTGATCTTTTTTATAGAACTCCTCCAGTTCCATGTAGAATTTCTCAATTTCATCTACTTTGTATGTGGAAGTTGGTGCATAGACAATGAAGATAGAAATTGCTGGCAGTGGGCCACATCTCTTCAAGTGTAATCATCCTATCGAGTTTGTTAGGCATTCAAATGAATCAATATTGACAGCCATGTTCGTCTGACAAGGACACCAATGCCACCGACGCCTCTTTTTTGTCGGCATGTTCCAAGGAACAATTCTTCTCCATTGTCAAATACAGCATGATGCAACTGATGCCTCCTCGTCTCAATCAGACCAATGATGTCGTATTGATCTTTTGCGCTTGCACACTCAGATCCTCAATATATGCTTCCGATGCCAGCACATGTGCATTGAAAGTACAGACAGTCATTTTAGTCCTTCTTTGTTTTGGCAGCCTAGGATGGCCGTGAAATTTTATCAGGCACTGCTTGTTCGCCTTTCTTACTGCTGCTGTATTAAGGGCTCTTTTGGGGGTCAGGAAAATAAACATTTTTGTTACTGGTTTTGGCATATCGAACACGCATCGGACAGCTTGCCATATGAAAAATGAACTTGTTCCAGAGGCCCCCTTCACTCTCAATGGAAAAAACATATCTTGATTGCAGCAGTTATGTGTACCTAGGTTGAGAAGTCAACATGATGAACGACCTAAAACCTGAGCTTCGCAGGAGGAAGAGGGCGACATGGAATGCCTTCAAAGGCATCAAAAGAAATAGCTAAAGAACAAAGAACCTCTGGCCTGGGCACATCTCTTTGACTCCACCATTCTCCCTGCATTACCATACACCTCAGAGACCTGGGCCCTATGAAAGTAGGATGAGAATGCTATCTAGGTCTCCCAGAGGGGAATCAGAAGAGTTATGCTTGGAATATCACACCTCACTCAAGTGACAGAAGGAATCCATCGCTATTCCAGAATCAGGGATGCTGTCTCGTTTGCTCAAGGCATCGAAAATCAGATGGGCTGGACAAGTAATACAATTTGGAGAAAACTGCTGGACTAGAGCCGTTACCGACTGGATCCCACAGAATGTCAAAAGATCACGTGGCTGCCCACCTACAAGACAGTCAGACTTCCTTGTTAAGACCCTGAAGGAACGGTTTGAGGCTCTTCATATTCCTGAATCAACCAGATGCCATTGGGCTACATTGGCACGTGATAGGGTCCAATGGAAATGTTACTGGGGCCGCCGAGCAAATCGATGAATAATGGGATTTAAGTGATCAAGTGATTATTATATTCTTCTCAATAAAGACTGTGAAGGCACAAAGCTTAGATAAATCTCTACTTGAATGTCCAGAATGATACCATCACTAGAGAACAAAAGCAAGCAAAACTTAGTAAATTTACATATGATTTTACTTTTTAATCAGCAGTTCTATGACAAGGGTTATAGTACTGATATACACTAACAAGCCCCTGCTCTCTCCCAAAACAAGACATTCTTTTTTTTTCTTTGGGTCATACCCGGCAATGCTCAGGGGTTACTCCTGGCTCTGCACTCAGGAATTACTCCTAGCGGTGCTTGGGGACCATTTGGGATGCCGAGGATCGAACCTGGCCAGCATGGGCCGCCGGCAAAAGGCAAACGCCCTACCCGCTGGGCTATCACTCTGGCCCCCAAACAAGACATTCTTAAAGCTAATCATTAAAACTGTTTTCAAAACAAAAGTAAATTTCAAATATTCATTCTAAAGGAGTCAAGTTAAATAAAGCATGGTAATGCTTTAGTGCTCACAACTGTAAAAGGGAGCAAGGAATATTATCTCCTTTATTGTTATGCTATATTATAAATCACATGTTTCATAAATTGTAAATAAATTCTTATAAAAATATTGATTTGAAAAATGAAATAAAATAAATTAATGTAAGTGTGCACTGAGCTTATTTTTCACCACAGAGAGTCTTTATGCCAAGTGACTTGGAAATTATTTCAATTTTGAGTGACCTAGAAACACAGTAACCTGAGTGTATTTCCCAGCAAGGATATAGTCTATCAGCACATAAAGAAATGCAACCAAATCCTAATCTGTTTCAGTAGTTATATCTGTGTTGTTATTCTGAGCTATTGTATGTGGAGGAAAGACAAGACAAGAAATTTATGAGCTCTGTGGTGGAGAGAACAAAAGCTTGGTAGTATAAAAATGGTGATTTCCGGTCTTATGCTTAACACTGCTCAAGCATCACTGCTGATGGTGCTTGAGGGAACAGAAGTGATGCTGGGGATCAAACCAGCCATACTGGAGGTCAGCAACTTAACCCTCTATATTTCTTCTCCCACAGGCAGGAGTAAAATTTTTTGGTAGGGGAGAAAGGAGATAAAACAACATCAGTATATGTGAATTTTCAGTCCACTGAAAGAGATGATGACCAATCCAACACAATAAATATATTTAGTCCCTTTACTGTCTCCATAGATTTGCATTTTCTATAACCAAACTACAGTATCACAGAGAAATTACTGATCCTGGATGTCCAGCAATAAATGCAGAATTTTTTTTGAAAGTTAAGAAAATTATAAAAATTCTGCTTAAGTTGTGTCAAAAGGAACTTAAGTGGTTGGTGCTAGAGTACAGTGGATAAGGAATCTGCTTGCACTGGCCTTACCTGGGTTTGATCCCTGGTATCCACTATGATCCCCTGAGCTCAACAGGAGTAATTCCTGAATACCACTTGATAAAGCCCTTAAGCAAAAACAAACAAACCAAATAAGCTTAAGTGGCAATTTGAAAGGTCTTTCAACTAAAAAATATGACAATTTGAACATTCACTATCTATCACTATCACTATCTTCCCGTTAATCATCTATTTGCTAGAGAGGGCACCAGTAATATCTCCATATGTCCTGTCTCATGCTAGTAGAACCCAAAGGAATCCGCTTGCTCCAGGAACATAGAGAGCCCTCAAACCATTATATTAGGTCACGGAATGACCTAATATAAATGTTACTGGTATTTGGCATATCAAATACTACACTAGCAGCTTGCCAGGCTTGCTGTGCAGGTGGCATACTGTTGTAGTCTCCTCTAAATAAAGCATTTATAGATGAACCGTGTGGCCGCTAGTGGCCACTGAAAGTCTGGTCTACTGGGTGGAGATGCGACTAGAGGAAAGTCCGGATGTGGAAAATGGCGGGCCCCATGGAGTAGGGGAGGGTGGTCTGGCTTGTTGTGAGGCTCTAATGAGGTGGCAGGCCAGGGCTAGAACCTGCCATGCCTCCCGGTGCCTCACGAGCAGCTGGGCACAGGGAGAGCAAGGAGCAGCTCTGCCCCATGTTTGAGAGTCTCTGGCTCAGCATACCTGGGCCGGATTGAAAAAGAAACTGCTGCAGGGTGGGTGTGGATGATCCGGGCTGTGGATAGTCTGGTCTGCTGGGTGGAGTTGTGACAAGAGGGAAGTCCGATGTGGAAAATGGCAGGCCCCATGGAGTAGTGGAGGGTGGTCTGGCTTGTTGTGAGGCTCTGCTGAGATGGCAGGCCAGGGCTAGAACCCGCCATGCATCCTGGGAGCCTCATGAGCAGCTGGGCACAGGGAGAACATTAAAGTCTATTAATATCTTCCTGAGATATGTAGCCATCATACACTTTTTAAATTATCCTAAATATTAAAATTAAAAACTAGCTAATTGGTCACCTGTCGGGTTGCCGCTAAGGTCCCCAACATTACCAGGAAGCTAGTTCTCTTCTACCTCCTGCTGGCGGGAATCGATGAAAACTAAGGAATCCAAGGCAGTTTTAAAAGGCTTTACTATCACAGCTTCTGATATGCAATCCAAGAATAGGGAAAACCCCGGACTCTGGGTTCCCCACTGGTCCTGGCCACATGTAGGCCAAGATGGCTGCCACCACGTGTTGAAACCCAACAGAAAACGGAGAGGACAGGGAGGCAAAATGACAAGGGAAGCCAAAATGTCAAACAGGCTCCTTCTTCTTTCTCCTAGATTATTTTATAAACAGAACCCAGCCAAAATCTTCCAGCCCAGACCATCTTGGTAAAGCCAGGTAAATGACCCTTTTGAAATGCAGATCTTTAGGTGGGACTTTGTCTCAAGCCTCACAAAAACCAGAGATGATTACAGAGGCAAATTCTACCAAGCAGAGTGAGGAGAGGCTGAATCTCTGAACCAGAAAGCAGTTCAGAATGTAATTTGTAGGTAATGGCATTAATACTCTTTACCATGAATATATAGCTAGCAGATCCCAGACTATGGATACCAAAGAGGTCCAAAAATCCATCAGAATAATTCACATTAGCATTACATCTAGAGTCAGAGACACTTCAGTTTACCTGGAGGTGCACTGGCATATCTCTGAACAAGGAGAATTGATTACATTATGGTTGATCCAACATGGCCAAGTACTCTTAGAATATCTACATGTATGTCCCATGAGGGGACCCATGAAAATAGAATATTGATCTGGGGCAAGTGAGATTCATGATAAAAATATTTATGCCATATAAAATTTTGAAATCAGTCCAATTCTGCCCCAACTCTATTGTGTCTGCTCCGGAGATTCCCCCAAAGGCAGGGACCAACTCTTCACATAAGCTAAGTGTAGCTGTAGGCTAAGGCTCAGTAAGGCATGTCACCCAACAACTCCTCCTGTTTAGTTTACTGAAATAAATTGAAAAAAATACAAAATTTTTTGCTAACATACAGAAAATTAAAACAAAAGGAACAATTCCAATTACAAAATGATATTACATGCTACTTCAGGATCCTAACTTGTTTCTGGACCCAAAGCAAAGTTCGTGACAAAGTGTTTCTAACTATCTGGTTATAACGAACTATAGTTTGCACTGTACAAAGTTAGCCGGAATCAACTTGCAATATTTTAAGTAAATCCATGTCTGAGCAAAATCTGGATAACTGCTCTGGAATAGCAACAGTGGTGATCACATGCTCTGAGAGCAACAATCAGAAACTCATCGAATTGTCAGGAACACTGGATCAGATCTCAGGAACACTGGAACAAATGTCTTGAGCACTAGAACAGGTGTCCAGAACACTGGTATAGGCATCTTGCAAGGTGTCTTCAGCAAGGGAACACTGGCACCGGTAACCATACCTATAACTTTAACTTAGGCAAGATGAAAAAAGTTTTCCAAGATTAGTCACAAATAGAGATATTAGGGCTTTGGCTGGAATCCAAGTTTGGGATGGAGAAAACATAAAGAAGCTCTAGCACGGGTGGAGCAGTGAGAAAAGTACGATAATTGATGAATCCAAAGTTGGTGAGTCTAGTAGGTCAGCAATGGAGCTGATGAACCAATCCAATAGAGGTTTGTAGTGGTCACAAATTGAGAAGGTAGTATTTTAGACATAACATAGACACAACATTAATCACAAATATAATGGTGGCCACCACATGCACAAACATATACACACACACACACATATATATATTTGATCAATCTGTATATATGGACCCATCTAGGGTGATAAGTGATAATGAATCAAGTGCTTCATGGGTATAAAGCTGGCAAATATGATGGTGAGAAAGCATCTTTTCCTGTGAATAGAGCCTGGCAAGCTACCCATGGTGTATTTGATATGCCAAAAAATAGTAACAATAATGAACCTCATTCCCAACAAATGGAGATGTTATGTGCCTGCTCAAGCAAATTGGAAGACAAGTGATTAATTTTTAGTGAGCCCTGTTTTAGGAGTCTCGAGTATTGATGCCATAGCACAAGTATATTGTGTTCCAATGTCTTATCCTGTGAACAGGATCATTAGAAAAACTTTTTTCATTAATTAGCAAACCTTTTTGCAATGAGCACTGTAACGAGAGTTCAAAACATTAAACATCACTTGTCTTGTCTTCCCGTTGATCATAGATTTGCTTGAGTGGGCACCAGTAGGATCTCCATATGTCCTGTCACATGCTAGTGTGGCCCAGGGCATCTGCTCGCTCCAGGAACATAAAGAGATTCAAACCATTTCATCAAGTCATGGGAATGAGATCTATAATTGTTACTGGTATTTGGCATATCAAATACAACACAGGTAGCTTGCCAGGCTTTGCCGTATGGGTGGGATACTCTTGTAGTCACAAATAATCTCGAGCATTTATTGATGAACTGCGCGGCCGTGATCAACTATCCTTCTGGGTGGAGCTCTGACGAGAGGGAGTCCGATGAGTAAAATGGCGGTCCTCATGGTGTGGGGGTTCCTCTGGCTTTTTGCAAGGCTCTGCTGGGGTGGCGGGCCAGAGCTAGAACCCGCCATCCCTCCCAGGTGCCTGGTGAACAGCTGGGCACAGGAAGAGCTGGTAGCAACTCTGCTCCATTAAACATCATAGAAGGAATTTATAACAGCCAAGTTCTTTTTCTGAAAAAACCTGTAAGCAAAAAACATTAAAAAAAGGAAACTCTATCCTTAATCTTTGAAACATTTTAACATTGAGCACTATGCTCGAAGTCCACCCTTTTTCCACCTTTTTTTAACCTGTAAACAAAACATTAGAAAACTCATTAATTTTTAAAACCTTGACACTGAACACCACACATGGGAGTAATAAACTGTACCTCAAAAAGTTAAATAATTGAGGATGAAAAGTTTCTGTACATGAAAAATAAAAAAAAAAATCAATGCCATTCCTGAGAATATACCCCAAGGGCCCAAAAAACAACGAAGAAAAGGGCGTCTGCACTCCTATATTTCTTTGCAGTGTGATTCACAATAGCCAGAATCTGCAAACAACCCAATTGTCCAGGAACAAGTGAGTGGTTAAAGGAACTCAGGTACATATATGCAAACGAAATGCCAGGCAGGCTAAATAAAGGAAAACTTCATTAGGAAAAATTGAAGTAGCACAATTTGCTTATGCGTGGTTTGCCATGGAGAGTATCACTCAGAGTAAAATAAGTAAGAGGGAGGGATCAGACATGGAATGATCACACTCATTTGTCGGGTATTAGGAAAAATCATAGTATGAGAATGACACTCAAAGATAATAGAAACACAGGCCAGGAGGACTGGTTCACAGTTGGAAGCTTGCCTCAAATGGTGGAGGGAGAGGGCATTTAGGATAGACAAGGGACCACTCTGACAATGACAACTGAAAACAATCACTCTGGGCCAGAGCTAGGTACTGGAAGGTGGTAAATGTGTGAAAACTCTTAAGTAAGTGTATTGCAAGCCACAGTGCCTAAAAAAAATGTGGTGAGGAAACAAAGAGAAGAAAAAGTGTCTGCAATATAGGCAGGCTTTGGGGAGAGGGGGAGACTGGAAACATTTGGTGGTAATAAATGTACCAGGTGAAGGGATGAGTGTTGGCACACTATATGAATGAAATTCAATCATGAGCAACTTTGTAACTGTCTCTCATGGTGATTCAATAATGAAAAATTAATAAAAATAAACTAAACTTCTTAACTTTTGTTTACTTTTTGAAATCTTTCTTTTTTTAACATTTTATTATACCACCGTGAGATATACAATTACAATACTGTTCACGCTTGGGAGTTTCGGTCACACAGTGTTCCAGCACCCCGCCCTCCACCAGTGCCCCCAGCCACCACCCATGTCCCCAATTCCCTCCCCCCCCCCCATCCTGCCTAAATGGCAGGTTCTTTATCTCCTCTCCTCTCCCTCTCTCTCTCCTCCTTCTCCCACACATTGTACACTTCTAAGTGCACTACGTACACTTAGAAGCCATCATTTGCATTTTTTGTCTGTATTTAATGCTCAGTTCTATGTTAGCATCAGAACTTTAGACATTTATTCACACATGTTCCCTCTCTATCTAAACCAACCTCTGACTCCCACACGCTTGTGGTAATTTCCACTTCCGGTAAGATCACCTAGTATATTTATGTCATGCAAATAAATGCAGTCATTCTATGTCTCTCTCTTTCCTTCTGACTAATTTCACTCAACATGATTCTTTCCATATCCATCCATTTATAGCAAAATTTCATAACTTCATTTTTTCTGACAGCTGCATAGTATTCCATTGTGTAGATATACCACAGTTTCTTTATCCAGTCATCAGTTCTCGGGCATACTGGTTGTTTCCAGGTTCTGGCTATTGTGAATAGTGCTGCTATGAAAATAAAAGTGCGGATTGTGTTTCCGCTGTGCATTTTTTGGCTTTCCAGGGTATATTCCCAAGAGCGGTATGGCTGGGTCAAAGGGGAGCTCAATTTCTAGTCTTTGGAGGAATGTCCATATTGTTTTCCAGAAAGGTTGTACAAGTCGACATTCCCACCAACAGTGTATGAGAGTCCCCTTTTCCCCACATCCACGCCAGCACTTGTTGCTTTTACCCTTTTGGATATGGGCCATTCTCTGTGGTGTGAGGTGATATCTCATTGTTGTTTTGATTTGCATCTCTCTGATGATTAGTGATGATGAGCATTTTCTCATATGCCTTTTGGCCATTCGGATTTCTTCCTTGTCAAAGTTTCTGTTCATCTCCTCTCCCCATTTTCTAATGGGGTTGGCTGTTTTTTTCTTATGTATTTGCACCAGTGCCTGATATATCCTGGATATTAACCCCTTATCAGATGGGTATTGGGTGAATATTCTTTCCCATTCTGTCGACTGTCTTTCTATCTTGGTCACTGTTTCTTTCGAGGTGCAGAAGCTCTTCAGTTTCATGTAGTCCCATATATTTATATTTTCTTCTAGGTGCTTTGTTAATGGTGTTTCACCTTTGAAGATGTCTTTAGTATCGATGTCGTGGAGGGTTTTTTCCTATATTTTCTTCAATGTACTTTATGGATTCAGGTCTGACATTGAGATCTTTAATCCATTTTGATCTGATTTTTGTGCAAGGTGTTAGACACAGGTCCAAATTCATTTTTTACATGTAGCTGTCCAGTTTTCCCAGCACCACTTGTTGAAGAGGCTTTCCCTTACTCCAGTTTGGACTCTTTGCACCTTTATCAAAGATTAACTGATCATGTCTTTGAGGGTGGGTGTCAGGATACTCAACTCTATTCCATAGGTCCACCGGTCTGTTTTTATTCCAGTACCACGCTGTTTTAATTACTGCTGCTTTGTAGTACAGTTTGAGGTTGGGAAAGGTGATGCCTCCCATCTTCTTCTTCCCAAGGATTGCTTTAGCTATCCGTGGGGGTTTGTTATTCCATACGAATTTCACAAGTGTTTGGTCAATTTCTTTAAAGAATGTCATGGGAATCCTTATAGGAACCGCATTGAATCTGTACAAAGCTCTAGGGAGTATTACCATCTTGACAATGTTAATTCTTCCCATCCAGGAGCAGGGAATGTGTTTCCATTTCCTCGTGTCCTCTTTTATTTCTTGAAGCAGTGTCTTGTAGTTCTCTTTGTATAGGTCCTTTACACACTTGGTTAAGCTGATTCCTAGGTATTTGATTGAAATCTTTCTTTTTACACCAATGCCCTCCCCCTCCCCCACTCCCCCAATTTCTCAACTTTTAATAGAAATAATTCCGTTGACTATTCTTAACATCACAAAAAGAAATAAATCAGACACTGAATTTTCAGACAGTAAGTTCTCACCATTATCATGTATCAGGGGTTACTATGGAAAAGAAAGAAAATAAAAATATAAATGAATAAGATTACCAGTTTGTTATCATTATAGAAAGTGAGGGGTATTTTTGAGGGTATTCTTTAAACTATTCTCTATATGTGTGTGCGCATGTGCAAGTCAGTTCCCATTATATAAAAATACGAGGGTAGGGAACATTAGAGCCTAATATTCAGAGTCATGAAAAGGATCTTTCTTTAAGAAAGACACAGAACCATCAAATGTCTTAAAGATACCCATTCTTGTTTTACATTTTCCCAGAGTAGTGCACATGGGGCCAATATAACTGCAATTTTTTCAACCTGACTGAAGGCTGAAGCAATAGTATCTCCAGAATGAGTGGGTGGTAGATACACTTGCTTTAAAGATATTTTTAAGAGAAAAATGAAGAACAAAAGTCAAAGCTTAGGGTCAGCTCTTTGTAATTCTCTAAGGCTTCAACAGACCAACTAGAAAAAGTCTCTCACATAAATTGGTGTTGTATAACTCAAAGACAAGAAAGGTTGTACAAAGTTTGTGGGTTTGTTTAATTTTTTTAACAAAAAATTTATGCTATCATGTGACAGGACATATGGAGATGTTACTGGTGCCCGCTCCAGTAAATCAATGACGAACTGGGAGACAAGTAATAAAAAGTGATACAAGTGAAAAAAAACTTTAGAAGTGAACCTATTTAAGCTATGAGAACAAAAAAGTTAAAATAATACATTGGGATTTTTCCCCTTTTTTAAAGGAACAGTTTGATATTTTCAAATACTTTTAGTGAAGCAAGACATATTAACATATTCTCTGGGAAAATGTTTGTTATTCATTTTTGTTTATTTGGGTGGAAGCTCTCCCCACGCCAGTGCTCAGAGGGTCTTGGGGCCACTCCTGACAATTCTCAAGTCACGTGAACCAGCAGTCCAAAGTGAGAATCTGAAGATTTTGTGAGGCTCAAGACATTGCTGCTGGAGATTATCTGGGCCACTCTACAGAGTTCAGGAACTTTCAGGGTGGCACCTGGCAGTGCTGGGGGAACCATCTGCTGCTAGGGGTTGGCCTATAATCGGCTGTATGAAAGTCATGAATCTTAACCCCATTCTTCTTACCCAGTCTCTTATTTTCTTAAGGAATCTTTTTCCAAAAAAAGCTGTAAGTGTAAAACTAAGCCTATGTATATTTTTAAGTCTACTTAATTTAAGGGGCTTTATATACAGCTTCCAAATATTTGCAGGATCCAATAGCTGCCAACCTCAAGAAGAGCAGCTTTATTTTTTTCTGCTGTCCCCTATGGCATCTTCCCTCTCTGTGGTGGGCGCACCAGAAGGTGGATTTCAGCCTGCTGTTGTTCAAGCTATTGTGTAATCCTCTTTCCGAGAATGTAGGCAGGAGGAATAAGGGGTTTCTAGCCAACGTAATATAGCAAAGGTGATTGAATGTCATGCTGTGATTAGATTACATGGCAAAGGTAATGAGACTTATCACTTTCCTGATTGGATTGTGAAATATATATGACTATGCATGCATAAATATATATGACTATGTGTGCATGTCTTTCTAGAATGCCCCGGAAAAACGTTTCTGCTGGCCTTGCAGAAGCAAGTGACCATGATGTGAGCGGAGAAGGCACAGTGTAGCAGAAAATTGCAGGCAGCTTCTAGGTTTAAAGGCCCTTCATCTGACGAACCACAAGAAGCTGTATTTTGCTAACAGTCTCATGTACTTTGGAAAGGATCTAAAAATATAAGGGTAGGGAACAGTTTAGAGCCTAAATTCAGAGTCATGAAAGGAACTCTCATCAGGAAATATTCTAGGATACTTCATAAAAGAATGGTCTAGCATGATTACCTTCCCCAGACTGTTGATGCCTGAAACCATGAGAGAGAAAGGCATGTGTGTTTAACTGCTATGTTTATAATTATGGTGAACAGAAATAGGAAATAATTTACACCTGAGCACATTTTTATAGTTTGCATCTCATGTTTGGAATGACTTTTCTCCGAACTTACTAATTACACGCATTTGCAAGAATATTTTAGCTTCATTTGAGATCCAGTTTAAAAGTTCTTTCTGGTAATCTTCTTTATTTCCAACTCCCTCTGGATCTCATGATCAAGCTTTGTGTATCTTGTCATTGTTCTAAATAAACTGCTTTTTCTGTAACTTTCACAGTAAGAACTACATTATAGCTATAGTTATTTAATATCTGCAACTTTTAATACAAACTGAGGTTATCATTTCTTCATCTATTTATTCATCACTTATTTCTTGCTCACAATATAGTAAATAGTACACTAATTGCTGGGTAGACAGAGTTGAAAATTTATTTTCTCAAGAGACAGAAACAATCACTTACTTGTGTTTACATTTGCTGATAAATGCTCTATCTGAGCATTAAAAGAATAAATAACTTTTGGGGACTCTAGGTTAACTTGCCAAAACAGCAATTTCAAAAATGAATTATCAAGTAATTAATTCATTGAAAACTTGTCAGCATTTCTTTTACTTTCAAAGATTGAGACAGTTCAGGGTTGAAGCCTGAGACACTGATTATTGAATTTAAGGAAAAACTTTCCCCTTGAATTTTGAGATAGTTGTAGTCCACAATATGATACCAGGAAGTATTTCTATCAGCTATGGCACCTAACAAAGATGAACATATAGGTCATTTGGTTAATTCATTGTAGTAAATTACTCTGATGGCAGGTTTTTTCTCACTCTCCTCTCTTTGAGAAAAAGAATTAGAACAAAAGTTAGATGAAGTAAGACAAGATACACAATGGCTTGGGTAGTTAGAAAGACTACTGCGGAAAAGATACGAAAGGATCTGTGTTTTTGAAAGTGAAGAATTGGAATAAATTAATGACTAGAATTTTGAAGACAGTTAAGATCAGCTCCCCATAAACATGCTCCAAACTTAATTTATTAATTAACATATCACAAATTATTTTATTAGCCTATGAATATGATGCATAATTTAAAACACATTTGAAGCTAAAAAAGCTAAAGTTCAATATATGTCTTGAATGGCAACATGCTGACCTGGAGGAGAATGACACTATCCTGACAGTTAACTAGAAGATTCAGCTTGATAAGTTTGATAGATTTTTTTCTTCCTTATAATAAGCATCCTTATTTCAAAAACAGGACGAATAGAAAACGTTTCCCTTAATAAAACACAAATATAAATATATTACCTTTTGTCTTGTTTGACATCCCACGGATGCCAAGAGATCACGTGGCCACCCACCTACAAGATGGTCAGACTTCTTTTCAAGACCCTGAACGAACGGTCTGAGGTTCTTCATATTCCTGAAGCAACCAGAAGCCATTGGGCTACACTGGCACAGGAAAGGGTCAAATGGAAATGTTACCGCACCCGCTCCAGCAAATCGATGAATAACGAGATGTCAAGTTATCAAGTGATTCTGTTTTACCAATTTTTGAAGTTGGCTTTAAAAAATTTACTAAAAATATTTACTTATTTATAATGCATGAGTTACTCTTTTTTGATTTTTTGTATTTTATTTTTTTAATTAATCATTTTATTGTACCACCTTGAGATACACAATTACAACGTTGGTCATGTTTGGAGGTTTCAGTCACATAGTGTTCCAGCACCGCCCCTCCACCAGTGCTCGCTTTCCCACCACCAATGTCCCAAATTCCCTTCCCCCTCCCATAGCCTGCTTAAATGGCAGGTTCTTTATTTCCCTTTCTTTCTCCCTCTCTCTCCCTTCCCTTCTCCTACACATTGTGGGTTGCAGTACATACACTTGGAAGCCATCATGTGCATTTTTTGCCTGTATTTAATGCTCAGTTCTATGTTGGTATCAGTCCTTTCGACATTTATTCACACATGTTCCCTTCTCTGTCTTACCTAACCTCTGACTCCCTCACGTTTGCGGTAATTTCCACTTTTGGTAAGACCACCTGATATATTTATATCATGCAAATATATGCAGTCATTCTATGTCTTTCTCTTTCCTTCTGACTAATTTCACTCAACATGATCCTTTCCATGTCTATCCATTTATAGGCAAATTTCATAACTTCATTTTTCCTAACAGCTGCATAGTATTCCATTGTATAGATTTCTGACAGCTGCATAGTATTCCATTGTGTAGATGTACCAAAGCTTCTTTATCTAGTTAACAGTTCTCGGGCATACTGGTTGTTTCCAGGTTCTGGCTATTGTGAATAGTGCTGCTATGAAAATAAAAAGTGCGGATTGTGTTTCCGCTGTGTGTTTTTGGCTTCCCAGGATATGTTCCCAGGAGTGGTATGGCTGGGTCAAAAGGGAGCTCAATTTCTAGTCTTTGGAGGAATGTCCATATTGTTTTCCAGAAAGGTTGTACAAGTCAACATTTGCACCAACAATGTATGAGAGTCCCCTTTTCCCCACATCCACACCAGCACTTGTTGCTTTTACCCTTTTGGATATGGGCCATTCTCTGTGGTGTGAGGTGATATCTCATTGTTGTTTTGATTTGCATCTCTCTGATGATTAATAATGATGAGCGTTTTTTCATATTCCTTTTGGCCATTCGAATTTCTTCCCTTGTCAAAGTTTCTGTTCATCTCTTCTCCCCATGTTTTATGGGGCTGGCTGTTTTCTTCTTATACAGATGTACCAGTGCCTGATATATCCTGGATATTAACCCCTTATCAGATAGGTATTGGGTGAATATTCTTTCCCATTCTGTGAATTGCCTTTGTATATTAGTCACTATTTCTTTTTGAGGTGCAGAAGCTCTTTAGTTTCATGTAGTCCCATATGTTTATCTTTTTTTTCTAGTTGATTTGTTAGTGGTGTTTCACCTTTGAAGATGCCTTTAGCTTCAATGTCATGGAGGGATGTTCTATATTTTCTTCAATTACTTTATGGATTTAGGTCTGATATTGAGATCTTTAATCCATTTTGATCTGATTTTTTGTGCAAGGTGTTAGACACAGGTCCAAGTTCATTTTTTTACATGTAGCTGTCCAGTTTTCCCAGCACCACTTGCTGAAGAGGCTTCCTTACACCAGATTGGACTCTTTGCACCTTTATCAAAGATTAAATGATCATGTCTTTGAGGGTGGGTGTCAGGATACTCAACTCTATTCCATTGATCCACAGGTCTGTTTTTATTCCAGTACCATGCTGTTTTTATTACTGCTGCTTTGTAGTACAGTTTGAGATTGGGAACGGTGATCTTCTTTTTTCCTAAGGATTGCTTTAGCTATCCGTGGGGGTTTATTATTCCATATGAATTTCGGGAGTGTTTGGTCAATTTCTTTAAAGAATGTCATGGGTATCCTTATAGGAACCGCATTAAATCTGTACAAAGCTCTAGGGAGTATTACCATCTTGACAATGTTGATTCTCCCCATCCATGAGCAGGGAATGTGTTTCTATTTCCTCGTGTCCTCTTTTTATTTCTTGAAGCAGTGTCTTGTAGTTCTTTTGTATAGGTCCTTTACACACTTGGTTAAGCTGATTCCTAGGTATTTGATTTTCTGTGGTACAATTGTGAATGGAATCGATTTCTTAATATCCCTTTCTTCTCTTTTGTTATTTGTGTATAGGAAAGCCACCGACTTTTGGGTATTGATTTTGTACCCTGCCACTCTACTATACATATCTGTTGTTTTTAAGAGTTTTTGGGTCAAGAGTTTAGGGTTCTCTAAGTATAGTATCATGTCATCTGCAAATAATGACAGCTTGTTTTCTTCCTTGCCTATCTGGATGCCCTTAATGTCCTTTTTCTTCTCTGATTGCTATGGCAAGTACTTCCAGTACTATATTGAATAAAAGAGGTGAGAGAGGGCAAACTTGTCGTGTTCCTGATCTTAAGGGGAAGGCTTTCAATGTTTCCCCATTGAGAATGATACTTGCTGTGGGCTTTTGGTACATGGTTTTGACTATCTTGAGGAAGCTTCCTTCAATTCCTATTTTCTGGAGGGTTTTAATCATGAATGGGTGCTGGATCTTGTCAAATGCTTTTTCTGCATCTATTGATAGGATTATATGGTTTTTATCTTTTCTCTTATTGATATGATGTATTATGTTGATTCATTTGCTAAGGTTGAACCATCCTTGCATTCCCAGGATGAATCCTACTTGGTCATGATATATGATCTTTTGATGAGTCTTTGGATTCTGTTTGCTAGTATTTTGTTGAAGATCTTAGCATCTGTGTTCATCAGGAGATTGGTCTGTAATTTTCCTTCTTTGTGTTTCTCTCCCTGTTTTGGAGTATCAGGGTGATATGTGCCTCGTAGAAGCTGTTTGGGAGTGTTTCTGTTTCTTCTATTTCCTGGAAGAGCTTGAACAGGACAGGCAGTAGGTCCTCTTAAAGGTTTGATAGAATTCGCTAGTGAACCCATCTGGACCTAGGCTTTTGTGTTTGGGCAGACTTTTTAATTACTCGTTGGAGATAGGCTTATTCAGGCATTGGAGGTCTTCTTGTTTCAATCGTGGGAGGTTATAGGACTTCAGGAACTTATCCATTTCTTCTGGGTTCTCGTGTTTTCGGGGGCATGCAGGTTCTCAAAGTAATCTTTGACGATCTTTTGGATTTCTGTCTTTTCTGTTGTGATGTCACCATTTTCATTTCTGATTCTGTTTATTTGGGTTCTCTCTTTCTCTGTCCTTACAAGTCTTGCCAGTGGCTTGTCGATCTTGTTTAATTTTTCAAAAGAACCAGCTCTTGGTTTCATTACTCTATCGGATTGTTTATTTTTTTGTTTGTTTCCAGCTTGTTGATTTCCTCCCTAAGTTTTATTATTTCCTTCCTTCTGCCTGGGTTGGGCTTCTTTTGTTGGTCTTTTTTCTAATATTTTCAGCTGTGAGGTCAGGTGATTTATGTGGGTCCTTTCTTCTTTCCTTATGAATGATTGCAGAGATATGAACTTTCCTCTTAACACAGCTTTTGCTGTGTCCCACAAGTTCTGATAGTTGGTATCTTCATTGTCATTTGTTTCTAGGAATCTTAGGATTTCCTGTTTGATTTCTTCTATGACCCATTTGTTGTTCAGCAGTGAGCTGTTAAACATAGACGTCAACATTGACTCATTTGAATGCCTAACAAACCAGATAGACTATTACACTTGAAGAGATGTGGCCCACTGCCAGCAATTTCTATCTTCATTGTCTACGCACCAACATCCACATACAAAGAAGATGAAATTGAGAAATTCTACATGGAATTGAAGGAGTTCTATAAAAAAGATCACACCTTCTACAAGATCATAGTCGGTAATTTTAATACCAATTAGGACCGAGAAGATCGGGCTGAAGAACTCCATATCGGGACCCATGGCCTAGAATGGAAGAGACAGGGTGAGAGACTATCTGAGTTCATCATGCCCACCAAAATCATTCATAGGAACTCACAGTTCCAGAGGCTGAAGCGAAACATTTGACATGGAATCCCCTGGCGGACAGTTCCACAATGAAATTCACCACATCATCTTCAACCGACGGTTGACCACATCAACTTCAATAAACAGTTTTGTCTGACCGATGTTTCTGTCGTCCCCAAATTCCAAACAGGATCGGATCACCATCTCCTTCTTCACAAAATTCTACTTCCCGCAACGGGAGAAAAGGCTGCAAAGTTTAAGAAGAGAACACCCAGAACGACCACCAACTGGGAACTCTTTGGCACCATTGCAGCAACATGGGAAGATACCACCATTGACGACATCCATGAAGAATACAACCGACTGGTTCAGCACCGCCATCATTTTGTGAAGAATGCTGAGAGAGAGAAAAGACACAAAAAAGAAGCCTGTCTTCAGAAACTCTTCAAGCTCATTCGCCAACGTGCAAGGCGCGAGACTCAGCAGACCAAATGCTAACGTCCAAGCTTGCTAAACGGTGCAGAGAAGCAATAAAAACAAGACCTCAAAGACAGAAGAGCAGAAATACTGGAAGATGCAGCAGAAGCCTAGAAGAGTATTCGCACTGCCAGCCTGTCCTTTGCCAACTATAAGACCAAGATGACTGCCCTCCGACGCCCTGATGGATCTATCACATCTTCCAGGAAGGCAATGGAGAAGATTATCCAGGACTTCTACTCAAATCTCTTTGATAGCCACATCCACCTGCCCACATACCAAATTCCACAGGATGGATATGTCATTCCCAACGTTCTCCCTTCTGAAACCGACATGCCATCTCATCGGTAAAGAAGGGAACAGCACCAGGCCCAGACAAAGTCAGACCCGAACCTGAAGAATCTGCCATTGGTACTCATCAATACACTAGCTCGGCTCTTCACACGCTACCTGTCCGAATGCAAGGTGTCCTCCCAATGGAAAACCAGCAGGACAGTTCTACTGTTAAAGAAGGGAGACATTCATGACATCAGCAACTATTGCCCCATCTGCCTGTTGTCCGTCATCTACAAGCTGTTTACACGAGTCATCCTGAAAAGGATTAGCAGAACACTAGATGAAGGACAACCATGCGAGCAAACAGGCTTCTGGAAAGGATTCAGCACAATCGACCATATCCACACAGTAACCAAGCTCATAGAGGTTTGTAGGGAGTAAAAAGATGCCGCTCTGTCTCACGTTCATTGATTTACAGAAAGCCTTTGATTCTGTGGAGACTGAAGCAGTCATCAAAAGCCCTGCCAAACAGGGTGTTCAAACCCAATACATCAAGATCCTTCGTGAGCTGTATTACGGGTTCACCACCAGGACCTCACCATTCTACAAAGAAGTGATCATTGATGTCAAAAGAGGGGTCCGACAGGGTGATACCATTTCACCAAAACTCTTCAGTGCCACCCTCAAGAACAACATGCGACAATTAGAATGGGAAGGAATGGGAGTGAAGATAAATGGTCGGCAACTACACCACCTCCACCTCCACTTCATTATCGTTCTAATAACACCAAACATTACCTAAGCGGCACAAATGCTGGCTGACTTCGACCGAGAATGTGGAAAGATAGGTCTACAGCTAAAACTAAAGAAAACCATGTTTACGGAAAATGAACTAGTTCCAGAGGCCCCATTCACTCTAAATGGAACAGACATCTCTGAAAGCAGCAGTTATGTGTACTTAAGTCGAGAAGTCAATATAATGAACGACCTAAAACCTGAGCTGCACAGGAGGAAAGAGAGCGGCATGGAATGCCTTCAAAAGCATCAAAGAAATAGCTAAAAGGACAAAGAACCTCCGGCTCCAGGCACATCTCTTTGTCTCCACCATACTCCCTGCATTAACATATGCCTCAGAGACCTGGGCCCTACGAAAGCAGGATGAGAATGCTATTCGGGTCTCCCAGAGAGGAATCGAAAGAGCTATGCTTGAATATCATGCCTCACTCAAGTGAGAGAAGGAATCCAGAGTTCTGACCTCTGTCGCTATTCCAGAATCAGGGAGCGTGTCTCGTTTGCCAAGGCATCGAAAATCTGATGGGCTGGACATGTAATGCGATTTGGAGACAACCACTGGACTAGAGCCATTACTGACTGGATCCCACGGGATGTCAAAAGATCACGTGGCCGCCCACCTACAAGATGGTCAGACTTCCTTG
>JAJIBD010025528.1:0-14296 GCA_021461705.1 Cryptotis parvus | reverse complement strand
AAGATCACACCCTTCTACAAGATCATAGTCTGGTGATTTTAATGCCAAGATAGGACCGAAGATCGCTTGAAGAACCCCACATCGGGACCCATGGCCTAGAATGGAACTGAACAGGGTGAGAGACTATCTGAGTTCATCATGTCCACCAAGACTCATTCATGGGAACTCACAGTTCCAGATAGGCTGAAGCGAAATTGGACATGGGAATCTCCCTGGCGGACAGTTCCACAAATGAAATTGACCACATCATCTTCAATCGTACGGTTTTGTCTGACCGATGTTGCTGTTGCCTCCCTAAATTCTAAACAGGATCGACCACCGTCTCCTTCGCGCAAAATTCTACTTCCCGCAACGGAGAGAAAAGGCTGCAAAAGTTTAAGAAGAGAACTCCCAGAACCACTCACCAACTGGGAACTCTTTTGGCACCATTAGCAACATGGGAAGATACCATCATTGATGACATCGATGAAGAATACAACTCGACTGGTTCAGCACCTCCATGATTGTGCAAAGAATGCCGAGAGAGAGAAAGACACAAAAGGACGCTTGTCTTCAGAAACTCTAGAGCTCATCCGCCAACGTGGCAAGGCGAGAGCCTCAGGTGACCAAATGCTAACGTCCAAAGCTTGCTAAACAGTGCAGAGAGAAGCGTATAAAAAGAAGACCTCAAAGACAGAAGAGCAGAAATACTGGAAGATGCAGCAGAAGCCGGGAAAAGCATTCGCACCCGCCCGCCCTGTCCTTCGCCAACTATAAGACCAAGATGACTGCCCTCCGACGCCTCCTGATGGATCTATCACATCTTCCAGAAAGGCAATGGAGAAGATTATCCAGGACTTCTACTCAAATCTCTTTGATAGCCACGATCCACCTCGCCCACATACCAAATTCCACAGGATGGATATGTCATTCCCAACGTTCTCCCTTCTGAAATCCGACATGCCATCTCATCGGTAAAGAAGGGAACAGCACCAGGCCCAGACAAAGTCAGACCCGAACACCTGAAGAATCTGCCGTCGGTACTCATCAATACACTAGCTCGGCTCTTCACACGCTACCTGTCCGAATGCAAGGTGCCCTCCCAATGGAAAACCAGCAGGACAGTTCTACTGTTCAAGAAGGGAGACATTCACGACATCGGCAACTATCGCCCCATCTGCCTGTTGTCTGTCATCCTACAAGCTGTTTACACGAGTCATCCTGAACAGGATTGGCAGAACACTAGATGAAGGACAACCATGCGAGCAAGCAGGTTTCCGGAAAGGATTCAGCACAATCGACCATATCCACACAGTAACCAAGCTCATTGAGGTTTGTAGGGAGTACAAGATGCCGCTCTGTCTCACGTTCATTGATTTACAGAAAGCCTTTGATTCTGTGGAGACTGAAGCAGTCATCGAAGCCCTAGCCAAACAGGGTGTTCAAACCCAATACATCAAGATCCTTCGTGAGCTGTATTACGGATTCACCACCAGGATCTCACCATTCTACAAAGAAGTGATCATTGATGTCAAAAGAGGGGTTCGACAGGGTGATACCATCTCACCAAAAACTCTTCAGCGCCACCCTCGAGAACATCATGCGACAATTAGAATGGGAAGGAATGGGAGTGAAGATAGATGGTCGGCAACTACACCACCTCCGCCCCGCTGATGACATCGTTCTAATAACACCAAACATTAGCCAAGCGGCACAAATGCTGGCTGACTTTGACCGAGAATGTGGAAAGATAGGTCTACAGCTGAATCTGAAGAAAACTATGTTCATGAAAATGAACTAGTTCCAGAGGGCCCCATTCACTCTCAATGGAACAAACATCTCTGAATGCAGCAGTTATGTGTACCTAGGTCGAGAAGTCAACATGATGAACGACCTAAAACCCTGAGCTGCGCAGGAGGAAGAGAGCGGCATGGAATGCCTTCAAAGGCATCGAAGAAATAGCTAAAAGGACAAAGAACCTCCGGCTCCGGCACATCTCTTCGACTCCACCGTTCTCCCTGCATTAACATACGCCTCAGAGACCTGGGCCCTACGAAAGCAGGATGAGAATGCTATTCGGGTCTCCCAGAGAGGAATCGAAAGAGCTATGCTTGGAATATCACGTCCTCACTCAAAGTGAGAGAAAGGAATCCGGAGTTCTGACCTCCGTCGCTATTCCAGAATCAGGGACGCTGTCTCGTTTGCCAAGGCATCGAAAAATCAGATGGGCTGGACATGTAATGCGATTTGGAGACAACCGCTGGACTAGAGCCAGTTACCGACTGGATCCCACGGGATGTCAAAAGATCACGTGGCCGCCCACCTACAAGATGGTCAGACTTCCTTGTCAAGACCCTGAAGGAACGGTTTGAGGCTCTTCATATTCCTGAATCAACCAGATGCCATTGGGCTACATTGGCACGTGATAGGGTCCAATGGAAATGTTACTGGCGCCCGCTCGAGCAAATCGATGAATAACGGGATTCAAGTGATCAAGTGTTCCACATGTTTATTCTTTCTTCTAATTGTTTTGTTAGTGGTGTTTCATCTTTGAAGATGTCTTTAGCTTCAATATTATGGAAGGGTTTTTTCCTATATTTTCTTTGATGTACTTTGTGGACTCAGGTCTGATATTGAGATCTTTAATCCATTTTGATCTGATTTTTTGTGCATGGTGATAGAGGTCTAAATTCATTTTTTTACTGCTGTACATGCCCAGTTTTCCCAGCAGCACTTGTTGAAGAGGCTTTCCTTGTTCCATTTGATACTTTTTACTCCTTTGTCAAAGATTAAATGATCATGTGTTTGAGGCTGGTTGTCAGGATACTCAACTCTATTCCATACGTCCACATGTCTGTTTTTATTCCAATACCATGCTATTTTAATTACTACTGCTTTATAGTAGAGTTTGAAGTTGGAAAGGTGATGCCTCCCATCTTCTTTTTTCCCAAGTTGCATTAGCTATTGTGGGGGTTACAAATTTCAGGAGGAGTTTGGTCAATTTCTTTGAAGAATGTCATGGGTATCCTATAGGAATGCATTGAATCTGTATAAAGCTGTAGGGATCATTACCATTTTGACAATGGTGATTCTCCCTCACCCTGTTCATACTCGCTTGGCAATCTCCAGTTCTGTAGGCAAACCCTCAGTATCTATTAGCATCAGCAGTTTTGTTATTCCTTCTCCTATGTCTCTTTAATTTCTACATACAGCAGAAATCATTCTGTATTTGTCCCTCACACACTAACTGACTTCACTCAGCAGAATGCCCCTTAGTTCCATGTACATTGTAGTGATATATGAATTCAACTTTAATTTTTTAAAATTTAGTTTAGGTCAAATATTTATAATTGTGTTAGTGTTAGCGTTTTTGATAGTGTACAGTTACTGCACCTCACCACAACCAATGTGCCAAGAGACTACACCAATGAAGAATCTTGTGTTACTTTCATTCTACTTAGTTGGTGCTTTCAGTGCTGTAATTCAGTGTCAAAGGCTTGTTATTATCTAATACCATCTATTCCCTTGTTTTGTTAATCTGTATACCACAAATCTAGTATTTGACTTTCCTCTGACTTATTTTTTCTTACAGTGTATCCTCCAGTTCTATCCAAGTTGCAGCACACTGTAATGTTTTCTTATAGCTGTGTGGTATTTCATTATGCGTATACATCCACTTCTTCACCACTTTCCTGTTGTTTGGCCTTTGGGTTGTTTCCATATCCTAACTATTGCACTTAGCATTGCATTGAACATACATATTTATGCATATATATTTTTTGTGCTTTGGAGGAATGCCAGGAAGTAGAAATGACGGGCATATGGAAGCTCTTATTGTTTTGAGAAATTTCTACATTGTTTTATTTGTATTTATTCTATTTATTTATTCAATTTATTTATTCTGCTTTTGGGTCACACCCAGCAATGTTCAGGGGTTACTCTTAGCTCTGCACTCAGGAATTAAATATGGCGGTGCTCAGGGTACCATATGCGATACTGGGGATTGAACCCAGGTCAAGTGCATGCAAGGCAAGTGCCCTACCTGCTGTGCAATTGCTCCGGCCCTCCACATTATTATTATTATTATTATTTTGCTTTTTTTTGGGTCACACCCGGCAATGCTCAGGGGTTTCTCCTGGCTCTGCACTCAGGAATTACTCCTGGCGGTGCTCGGGGGACCATATGGGATGCGGGGATCGGGCCCAGGCTGGCCTGGGCCGGCCATGTGCAAGGCAAATGCCCTACCAGCTGGACTATCACTTGGCCCCTCCACATTATTTTTAAGAGAGAGTGAACCAGATGGCTCCCACTAACAGTCAATGAGTGTTTTTTTTCTTTTTGAGTCATACCTGGTGATGCTCAGTGGTTACTCCTGGCTCTACATTCCTCAGGAATCACTCCTCTTGGTGCTCAGGAACTCTTATAGGATGCCAAGGATCAAACCCAGGTCGGCTGTTTGCCAGGCAAACACCAGTCCACAATACTATTGCTTTGGCCCTGAGGGTTTGTTTTCACTGCATCCTGCCAATACTGGTTGTCTCTTTTCTTTCTTTTTTTTTTTTTATTTTGATACATGCATTTTTGCTTGTGTAGGATGATTCCTCATTATCATTTGATTTGCATTTTCCTGATAATAAGTGATAATGCCTACTTTGTCATAATTCCTAGTGACTGTCTGTATGTCCTCTTCTTGGAAATGTCTGTTCATTTCCTCTTCCCATTCAAACGGAATCCTTTTAGAAGATATATCATTTTGTCTGTTCTGGAATCAGGCATTTAAAAAACATATTTAATCAGAACCATCTATAGTTTCATTTTCTATTTACAGAAAATCTTAACAATTTCTTTATAATCTCATTAGGTTGTCATAAGTAGTCACAGCTTTTGTTAATGGCCTGGTTTGTTTCTGGTTTCTCTGTTGCTTATTTTCTGGGTCATAGAGTCAGCCACATATTTTCAACATTCAGCTATTTTCTCTACACTCCAGTAAATGCGGAATGTGTGTAAAATCCACTAAAATATTGTGCCCTTCTCCAGCAGGGTCATTTTCATTGGAATATACACCATCTGTTTATTGGTATGAAATTTTTTCCTGTCTTTTTTTCAAAATCTAAAGCAAAATGGGTGGCTCTTCTAATTTCCTTCCTAATATTGGGTTTTCCAGACCAGACTTCCTCTCAGCTAACTTGTTCATTTCTGTATTTAAATGTGATGTAAAATTTTATGGTATTTGTGGTTTGCTTTGATTTTTTTTTTTTTTTTTTTGCGTTGTGAGCTATATTGTAATGGATGTGTAGATGTCAACATTTTCTCCATCAATGGTTTAGTGGAAAAAAAGTATGAAATAAAAATTTTGCGACACTTACTGTAAGGTCATTTATAATAAGACACTGAATTTTTAATGAGGATGATGTCAGATTAATAATTCTCTTATTTAACAATATAACTCTTGAATTCCTTTATGTGTGTGTTCTGTCTGTGTGGAATTGTATGTGAAATTTCTACTACCAGCCTGTACATGCTTCTGCTTTTTTAATTATAAAAATAAGTGCTGAAGCAATGATGATTTTTATTACTTGCAGTATCTTCTAGTAGTTAAATAGTTATATTAATTTTTTGTAGAACCATATACATACACATACATTTTTTCATTTTAAATCTACACTATGTCGTCATTAAATGAAAACATTATGGAAAAGATGATGATGAATGAGTGGAAAGTTTGAACAGCAGGATTTTTAAGGAATTTGTTTTTAAAGGCACTGAGTCAAAATGCTTAGTGATACCCCTAAGGGTTTTGCTTTATTGGACAACTGAGACAAGTTATTTATAATTAACTTCCTAACTGTCTTTTTAGTAGTTCTCAAAGTGAGGAAGTTTGTTTTTAAAATGTTTGGTATTCTTCCATTGAAATCTGTTGGACTCTCTGATGTACTTGTAAAAATGCAACTTGCATATCTAGTGTTGGTCTCTGGTATGTGAGGGACCTGGAAGACATCACCTCTGCCTTCACAACTAGAAAAAGCTGAACAAGCTCAAAGTCGCCATCTTTAACAAACTCTTACCCTGGAGTCTGGAGACAGGCAACTATAGAGAATGAGAGCTTTGAACTCTCACTAGAGAAGAACTAGTGAAACAACACTGATAGGAATATTGAGCTGGTAATAGATGAATTAGCTGGAGGCTGAAAATGGACTAGCTTTAGTGTGAAAATGTCTTGAGGGATGAGGGTTTGACTAAGAGCCGAGAATGTTCCCCTCATAATACTGGCAGGCAGATGAGATGATCTGTTGTGTAAAATAACTAAGAATTTTCCATCATAAAAGCCTGCTTTCCAATGGAAATGTTTCCAGAGTTTGAGCCCACCTTTTTCTGTCTGATCTTAGCCCTTTCTGCTTTATGTATTTGGGGAAGAGGGAGAGGAGTTGGGCCATACCTGGCTTATTCCAGGTTCATGGCATAGTTCTGGCTCTGAGCTCAGGACTCACTCCTGGCAGTGCTCGGGGAACAATATATAATGCCAAGGATCAGACCTGTGTTGCAAGAAAGATTCTAACTCTCTGTTATTTTTGTCACCCATTATAGAGATAGGAAGATCAGAAACACTGGTGCAGATTCTCAAGCCTAGAGATACAGGTCACCAGTTACAGATTTTAGTTTTCTGGCCTCCACACTGATAAGATTCCAGAGCTTGTAGGCAAAAGAGCTGCAAGATTTAAGAGAACTCTCCGGATAAAACAACAATATAATCAAGGACTCTAGAAGAATTGGTGGCTTGAGTCACCTCTGACATTAGACAAGCCAGGCTTTGATCAGCTAAACATAAACTTTGCACTAAAAATTCTGCTTATTATAGTTCCCATAACTCAGTACTGTATTCTTCTTCTTCTTCTTTTTTTTTTTTTTGGTTTTTGGGTCACACCCAGCAATGCTCAGGGGTTTCTCCTGGCTCTGCACTCAGGAATTACTCCTGGCGATGCTTGGAGGACCATATGGGATGCCGGGGGATCGGACCCAGGCCGGCTCAGGCTGGCCGTGTAAGGCAACGCCCTACCCGCTGGGCTATCACTCAGCCCAGTACTGTATTCTTCTACCAAAATGGAGCATGGTAACAGACAAGAAAAATTTCTGAAAAGACAAAAACACATATCAATCAGATTCTGATTATACTCATACTTGAAATGATCAGTTAAGATATTTAAAATGATTACTATTATAAGCAATTTTAAGGACTCAATGTTGCATGGCTAACACTCAAAATAGAAGGATAATATAAGCAGAGATATGCGAATTTTTAAAAAAGGAATCCAACTGAATATTAAAAATAAAAACAGGAACAGAAAAGAATGTCTGGGGCTGGAGCGATAGGACAGCGGGTAGGGCATTTGCTTTACAGCTGGGTCCACCAGGGTTTGATCCCGACATCCCATATGTTCGCCCTGAGCTGTAATTCCTGAGTGTAGTGCCAGGAGCATTTCCGGGTATGATCCCCCAAAAAAACAAAAAAAAAAGAAGAAGAAAAAAAAAAAAGAATGTCTTAATGGGTTCATCAGTAGATTGGATGGAGCTAAGGCAATGATGACAGAATCTTCTCGACTGAAATGCAGGGAGTATATTTCAAGTATGAGTATAAAAAACCAAACCAACTAGAACAAAACATCCCAAACCTATGGGACAAGTTTTTAAAGAACTGTTTCAAATACATGCAATTGGGATGCCAGAAAGAAAGCAGAAGAAATATGTGAAGTAATAATGACCATGAATTTCCCAAATTGCAGGCATCAACAAGGAGGACTAAGATGAACAGAGATCATTAATACATATCACATTCAAATTGCAGACAGAGGCAATTTTGAAGTAATTGGAGGAAGAAAATCTACATATTCACTGAGGAAGAAAGATCAAAATTACATCAGATTTGTCATCAAGAAACATTGTAACAGGACAGTAAACTAATTAAAATGATGAGACTAAAAAAATACCTCACCAACCCAGAATTCCATATTTAGTGAAATTATCTTTCAAAGTAAAGGAAAAGGTCAGAGATAGCACAGGAGGTAGCATTTGCTTTGCCTGTGACTGACCCTGGTTCAAATGTTCAAATCTCTATCACCACATATGGTCCCCAGAACACCAGGAACTACTCCTGAGCATAGCCCCTGAACATAGCTGGATCTAGTCCCCAAAGTGAAAGGAAAACAATTGTGAAGGAGAAATACTTTCCCAGATAAACATGGGACTAAGGGAATCATTGTAAAGAGACCTATTTTGTAAAAACAACTAAAAGTTTGCTAGGGAGTAGATAACTGAGATAGTCAGAAATTCAGATCTACATAAATGTAAAGAGAAGGGAAGGGATAGAGAGAGAGAGAGAGAGAGAGAGAGTGAGAGAGGGAGAGGCAAAGTGCCTGTCATAGAGGCAGGCTAGGGGAGAGGGAGGGAGGGTCAGGGGACATTGGTGGTGAGAAATATGCACTGGTGGAGGGTTGGGTGCTGGAACACTGTATGACTAGAAACCTAATCATGAATAGCTTTGTAATTGTTTACCTCACTGTGGTATAATAATATTAAAAATATATCACTTAAAAAATCAAAGATGAATAAAGGAAGCTTTATTAAAATAATTTATTTTTCTCCTTTCCCAGATTCTTCCCTACATCTAGCATTGCTTAGGTGCTATTCCTGGTTCAGTGCTCAGGGGTCCCATAGATGCAAGAAGATTCAAACCCAAGGCTCCCACGTTGAAAGCAGAATTCCAGTTGTTAGCAATTATCCTGGCCCTTTATTCTTAACTGATATAAAGTTTACCTATTTGTTTAAATTGTTAGGATAATATTTGTGTGATTCTATCATGGGTAAGTGAACCCATGATAGAATCATCAAGGTATCACCAAGGCAGTGATACCTTAAGGGACAAGAAGAATCCAACTGAATATTAAAATAAAAACAGGAACAGAAAAGAATGCCTGGGTCTGGAGTGATAGGACAGTTGTTAGCAATTATCCTGGCCTTTATTCTTAACTGATATAAAGTTGACTATTTGTTTAAATTGAAGGTATCGCCCAAGGCAGTGATACCTTAAAGGACAAGCAAGAAGAAGGGAAATATTCTGCACATGGTACTGACAGACATGTGAGGTGGAATAGTGTTATCTGAAGGTGAACTCTAGTTGATTGTGTGTGTGTGTATCAAGAGCTCTAGGCAAAATCATTAAATTTCTTTTAGAAGATTGTAGTTGGTCTATTGAAAGGAGATAAATAGAATTAGATAGAATGTTTGATTATTACTAGGGAAGGCAGGAAACAGGAAAAATGAATACAACACAGATGGAGAGCGTTGTAAGCATAAGAGAATTTGTTTACTTCTCTGTGGTCAATGCAAAGGCTTTCAGACTACGCAGTTGCCTGTTTTAATGGATTTTTTTCATTCCCCACCCAGCTCTCAGCTCTAAGGTTGGGTGTGAGGAGTTCATTGTGAATGTGGAACACGGTATTAGCAGTACCCACTCTGGCTTCCTTTGCTTGTTCCTGGTCTCTTTCTCCTTCACTGCCCCTCTTTGATGCTGGTGACTGGAATCTACAGAACAGTGAAGCAGAGGAAAACCCCAGACCAGTTTTTCTCCCAGAGGAACTGTGCTATTCTATTCATTTTTCTGTTCTATGGAACCCTCAGGAAAGGTTTTTCTGATAAATCTAGAGACAATGACAATAACCCATAGTGAAATAAGCATATGATTTATATTCTGGAATCCATGACACCATCAGCTCATGAAAATAACAAGTAACTTTTGGCTTGCTTGCCCTCCCTATGGGGCTGGTCTATTTTCCAGGTGCATTTATCAAGCGTTAATTTTGCTGTGAGGCATATACCAGAATGTTTCAGGACTTGACTATTGATCTAATAAGTAGGCCACTTGATAAATAAATTCAGTTGACAAATGTTAAAACTGGGATCCGTATAGATTGTTTAAGATTCTTACTAACCCCAGACTCTCATCAAGTATATTCTTTCCATGATGTCTTTCCACCCAATCTTCCCTCTATTAAAATTCTGTTTTATTCTTAATTTTTAACATGTGCTCATTTTGTTTCACTGATAAAAAGCAGGTGATATGCTAATATTTATTTTTCACTGCGTTGAGTTAATTTTACATGATATGTGGGGTTAGCCTTTAGCAGGTCCAGGAAGCATCCTTTTCTAGCACTGAAAGATTTCTTAACGTTACTTAACATTCCTGGTGACAAAACGTCAAGTTGGCTCACCATTCCATTTTTTCTAGGGATTCTATGAATGTTTTTAGGCAAAAGTAAGGTCTGCTTCCTTTATTTTCCACACTCAACAAACATGGATCAATTTATTTTAGACCTTCAAGAAGGGGGCCCATCCGATATCTATCATTGTAAGAATCATCATTGTAAATTTCTACAACTTTAAGTTCAAAGCAGACATTTTAAGTACTTCACATATTTTAATATATATTAAGATTACCTTCCACTTTACAATTCAGATAATGTTATAGAATCGATGTTAAGGCCTTGGCCAAAAGATTCTTACTAAAAAATGATTTTGAGAAATTCTATGAAAATGATTTTAAATGATTTAATGTGCTTATGTACTTAATGAGTATATGCAAACTAGTGTATTATCAATTTTCTGGATATTGGTTAATTGATCCTTTCTAGAAGTACCACCCTAGCATGATGAATTTTTGTGGTGAAAAGGCATTATATTATTCATTGGTACTCAGGTACTTTGAAGGGCAAACAATTAAAACTGAAGAAGAAACATACGCAAAAACTACTTGTACCTTGTTTGTTTTGTATTTGTGTGTTTTTGTACTGAGGCAAATCCTTTGGGCCAGAGTTTAAAGATAAGAACAAGGTTTATGATGAGAACCTTAATCTGGTTTATTAGAAATATGAGGAGATCTTTAGGACAGGTCAAATACTTGGGAAAGTAGGAAGGCCAGCACTGAAAGAATGGGAATCTTGCTAAAGAATGGAAATTGGAAATATGTCAAGAGGCGAGGTGAAGGAAAGAAGAAAAAGAAATGACATCCCTCCGGCTGTGAGATCTGAGAAGCAAGATCTGTCAGGAGGGACGTTGAGCTTGAAGCAATAGCATCTATTGCTTGTTCCAAAATATTCAGGAACTTTTCAGGTGTTGACAATCTATGGAATCCTATTGTGCCGCCCAAGTAGGAAGAGACATACACTGGTCAGACTCCTTGCGAGAGGAGACAGCCAAACAACCCACCCATGGTGAAAGGGGGAGAGAATAGTTTCTCCTGGTTTGTGTCCAAAACAAGATGGCCACTTTTAACTGGCGCTTCTACTAGACACTTCTACAAATTCACGTGGAACAAATTATTTTGCCTCAGGAACTCATTACTCTATCTAGAGGTCTAGTGGTTTGCAGTCAGCCAGAAACCTGAGGGCATGCTAACAAAAATAATATGCTTTGGCATGAAAAAATCTAGATTTAAGTCCTGAAACACTTTGTCTTTGGGGGATCTGGGGGACGAATTACTTGGAGTGTCTAGTGCTTTAGAGACTTATTAATGTGTCTGGAATAAAAATATGCACTAGAAGCTATTTTAGCAAATACGGTAGGAAAGCTCTAAATATCTTCACTGCAGCATTCATTCAAATTAAAACAAGAAGCCCACCGGGAGGTGAAACGTGGAGACTAAGACTTTTGAGACAAATAAATGACAATTTAATTTTTGTTTATTTTCTGCTTTAGGGGGTTATATCTGGCAGTGCTCCAGGGGGTTACTCCTGGCTCTGTACTCAGGAATTACTCTTGGCGGTGCTCGAGGCCATATGGGATGCTCCAGGGTTGAACCTAGGTCTGTTGAATGCACAAAGGCAAACACACTACCTGCTGTACTATTGCTCGAGTCCTCAGAAGCGATTTTTTTGAGAACATCTGCTTGCGGTAGCATTTAAGAAGTCTCAAGTATTGCTTCACACCTCAGCAAATGTATATTATATATACAATGCCCAAACTGAGAGTCTACTGACTCCCCATCATCTAATGAGCTTCTCGACCCCTCTTCTTCCACCACAAGAACAACATGTTTTGAAAAAAAGCAAAAAAACAACTAAGGGCAGGAGATAAGAGGTTATATGCATGCAATGCTTATGTACAACTAGGTTTGATACCCTTTATTACATCACTCTGACCACTGCCTGCCCAGCATCATTAATTGTACCTCAGAGGCTCTATACAACGGTAGGGTGGTGTACTGGTGGTCTCTAAGCAACACTCAATCCTTGGACCTGGAATTCCAACTGCTGGTAAACTGAGGGAACTACTGGGAACGGCCCCTGGTCACTCTGAGCACATTTAGGGAGCATTTATTGCCCTAAAAAATAAATAGATAACAAAGTATCACAGTATCCTGGTCTTCCCTTCATCATCGATTTGCTTTCGGTGGGCACCAGTAACATCTCTATATGACCTGTCTCATGCAAGTAGAGGCCAAGGGCACCTGCTTGCTCCAGGAACATAAAAGAGCCTCAAACCATTCCATGAGGTCATGGGAATGGAGGTCTATAGTTGTTACTGGTATTTGGCATATCAAATATACACGGGTGGCTTGCCAGGCACTGCCCGTGTAGTAGCATACTCTTGTAGTCATCTCTAAATCCAGCATTTATTGATGAACGGCATGGCTACATGCAGCTGCCCAAGCCTGGAGCTATGATAGGCTGGTCTGCTGGGTGGAGTTCTGGCGAGGGGAAGTCAGATGTGGAAAGTGGAGGCCCTCATGGAGTGGGGGTTGTCTGGCTTGTTCGCGAGGCTCTGCTGGGGTGAGCGAGGCCAGGGGCGAGAACCAATGAGAGTCAAGGAAAGCTTAGGAGGTGGGATTTTTGGTTTTGCTCTGTCAATCTGGTAGTGAGGCAGGTTTCTGAGATCTGGACGCGAAAATGGTAGCTAGTGTGATGGTGGAGTCTCATCCAGCTGCTTCTGGGACCCCCTCTGAGGCTGACGGGCCCACTTCAAAACCCAATCTGCCCTCCTTGGGAGAAACCATGTAGTCAGCTGGAGCCCGGCCTGAGCTAGAGTTCCAGCTCCCAGCGCTTGTGAGGCTCTGCATGCTGGCCCTGGCAGCTCCACAGGCTGGGGAGCCCTGTAGGCCTTTCAAAGCAAAATAGGAGGGGGAAAGAGGGCGACCCCGACTCCATCTGACGGAATTCCCAGTGATTCCGCTTCCGCAGGAGCCGCCTACCTGGGCTTAGACTGGTTTGCTCTGTTCCATCCTTAAATTGAGAGGCAGTTTCCCAGCATCCGGACAGCGAAAAATGGTGGCTGCAGTGTGATGGGGCGAGGTCTCCATCCGGCTGCTTCAGGGACTCCCAGGCGTGGGCCCTCCCAAAACCTATCTGCCCTCCTCGGGGCTCCATAGTCAGCTGGGCGGCGAGCGGTTCCAGCTGCCTACCAGGCCGCTTGTGAAATTGGGGATTTTAAGGCAGTGGTCTGCATGGGGCCATAATGATAACTGAATGTCTTTATGTTTTGCCTACAACCCACAGCACTTACATCCGCGGAAGAGGTGGAGTGCCGACGTAATAAAGTGGAGAGGTCACATAGCTATGATTAATGTCCCATTCTGAGGAGGTAATTATTGATAGTGGGGGGAGAAGGGATATTTAGAAATCTCTATCTTCCCCTCAGATTTTTTTATGAATCTAAAAGGTAGCTAATAACAGCTAATAATTTTAATTTTTGAAATGTCAAGCACAAGTTAGTTCTTAGGCTTTACTTAGAAAGAATATAGTACATTTATGTGCCAAAAACGTAAAACATAATTTCAAATATACTTGACTTAGAGTAGAGTTTCTATTCAGATTTTTGCAAGATTATTTTGCTTTTATATCAAACTATTGATTTATGACTGAAACACTTGTTTATTATTAAAAACTGGTTTGTGGAAATCTCACTGTAAAAATGATTACTCTGTTTTAAGAGGTTTTATTTCATCTATGAGACTAGTGATAATTAATCCGCTCACTCTGTTCTGACGCTGGTTTATGCAAGGAATTAACAATCAGTATACACATACTAGGCAAATTCTGGTGTGAACCGATTCAAGGCTTTCCTTGCTTTGAAAATTAATCCCTGCAAAAAATGCATAAAGTGGCTAAAACACATTCACTCCTAAAAACACAAAGCCCAGATATTTTATTTTTCCTCTTCCTTGTTAAGCTCTCTCCAGGCCAGTCTAACGATACGCACATGGGTGAAAGGAGTCTGCAAAGAGGCCTATGAAGAAGTACTCTTCATCATTAATCATCAGAGAGTGCGAATC